>JAKSZT010053825.1:745481-802418 GCA_026826555.1 Tolypeutes matacus | reverse complement strand
TCTCTCTCTCTCTCTCTCTCTCTCTCTCTCTCTCTCTCTCTCTCTCTTTTGCTTAAAAAAGCATACATAGGAATTTTTGGTTGTATTATAGACATAATGAATGTTCATTTATTGACTTGGATTGCGATATGTTTATTTAAAGAGCTTTTAACTTTATTCTGATAGGCAGTTAATTTACCATGAATCAGCTTGATTCTTCTGTGGCTTATTATTATTATGCTTTCTTAGGGTAAATATAGAATGGACTTTGATTAAAGACTAGTTTACCGCTAAGATGCACCTCCCTATTGAATGCTCCAGATGTTCATCAAGTCACTCCTATCTGCCATATTGGAACTTGAAGGTCTTCCACATCTATTTGAGCTCTGGAAATTTTTCATTGCCAAATCTCATGTGACAACTTTATGTAGATCTTGGAAATACTTTCTTTTTGTAGTACTGCCCTGTATGATACACTGCTCTGTGATTTCAGCTACCTCAACCTCAATCTCCTGAAAACCTGCTCTTCTCAACTCAATGAAACAATCATTTGATCGTCCCCTTTTCCTTTTCCCTTGTCTACAACATGACTCTTGACAGAAAATCAAGACTACCAGACACTTAAATGATTGCGGCTTCTTTCAAGGATCACAGTTTTCTGCCCATTGTTAAATTTCTGGAAACAGTCCCCCCACTCCCCATGTATCTTTACAGTTTTCAAATTGTTTCCAGCAGGAGGGTAAGTTCAGTCTCAGTTACTCCAATCGGCCAGAAGCCAGGTATTGTTTTAATGCTCATTTTGAAAATAAATACAATAAAGTTTAGAGTAATTAAGTGCCTTGACTATCAGAAGTTGCAGATCTGTGATTCAAATCTACATTTCATGGATTATGACATCTAAAACTCATGCTTATGACGATTTAGTATTTATATTAAATTGACTTTTTAATATATGATAATTACCCATATGCAAATTCAGTTTGACCCCCAACTTTGTAAATATATTCCTAGAGAAGGGCTTGAAAAAATTCAGCAAAGTGTTAATAAAAATTTTGTTTTGGCAATGATATTATGGTTATATTTCCCATTTAGATTCTCTGTATTATCTCAGAAACAACTAAGTTTTAATTTCATGTATTTATAATATAAAATGTTCAAAAGATAACATTTAAAAAATTCAACCTATGTGTTAATGAGAAGAAATAAGGGCTTCCAAAATCAATCAGGTTTGATGGGGAGCAAATACCTCACTGGTATGTATGTGATAATAGTCACATCCACCATTTCTAATATTCTGGGATAGATGATTAGGGAAAGCTCATAAAACTTATTGTCAGTCACAGAAACCTTTCTAGGAGACTGCGCAATTATATAGGAAGGTGCATAGAAGATTTGGTGTCAGGAAGCCTGGCTTAAAAATCTTTTAAAACACTGAGGAAAGTGTTTACTTATAGAATCTAATCATATTAAACCACTGCTGGCTGATATGAGTATAGAATAATTAAAGCAATGCTTCAGATACCTGCTTGAACTTTAATTGCTATGACTTTTGGGATATGTAACTCACTTTCTGTTGTGGGGTTTAGGACTGACTTGATCACAGCTTTCAAATTCAGCTTTGTCTCATTTGTTTAACATGACAGACTTTTAATTATCTAAGCTGCAAATTAATTGTTTTGTGAAATACCCTGAGAAGTTTGATATGTAGTTGCTATACAAATGCAGTATGATTGACTGATAGATATGTGTGTCTCCCTTTAAAAAGATATAGGCCTTTGCTCTTAGTGAAAAACTTAAAACTAATGTCTGCCATAACTCTATTCTACTGCTCTTGTAAACAACCAAACATATTTTCCTTTTTTTAAAAAAAAAAATCTTAATTTAGTAACTTTGCTGTCAGTGCTGTGGAATGTAAATAAGTTTAGTAGCAGCACTGAATGTTCCTTTGTATTCTAGAGCCTTCACACAGAGGACTTATATTTATGTATACATGTATATCTTATTTATTCTTGCTAATTTATAAAGCAAAAGATACCCAGCTTGGCTATTAATGTCAAACAATAAATTTGAAATCTCACTGTGAGGCTGTTAGGTGTTCCAGAGCATTCAGATGACAGAGCAGCTATATCTTATGTGTGCCTTTCATTTTACACATGTAGACATCATTACAGGTTATACTACAGAAAGGTTTTCTCAGGCAACTCAGGGAATGACAATAGTATTTTTAAATTAAGATAAAAATTGGTTAATAATTGGTTTTTAAAAAATCATTTAACAATTGGTGTTTTTTTTTTTTAAATCAGCCAAGTATCTTAATGTCTTGCTTGTGTAATAAGTAGTCTGGCTTTTTCATCCTCACTGAATTGGATGGCTAAGGAACAGAAACTCTTCCTATGCACTATTTGCTCTGTTTGCCCCCAAATGTGTAATCAGACCTAATCTTTTGGTTCTTACTAACTGGTTTGCATTTTATCATGGCATTATATTGCTTAGCATAAAATAATATGATTTATTCTGTAGAATACCTCTCTGCTGTCTGTGCATACAATTCTGAAGTCTGGCACATCTCCAAGCCAGTCTTTCAGGAGTTGAAAGAAACATCAATCATCAACACACATACACACACACAAACACCCACACACACATACACACATTCTCCATAGCAATGAATGGTTTCTTAGTGGATTCACTAGCATTTAAGGCAACATGGTGTTCTAGAAAGAGCATGTACTTTGGAATATAAGAGATCCAGGCTTAACTCCCAACCTCCTCCGTCAATAGCTGGTTGAATTTGGGAAATCTAATTAATCCTTCTTTCATTTTCTTAGTTGTATAATAAAGACAGAAAATCAAATAAATAAATATCAGGATTATTGTAAGGATTGGAAATACTGTTAAATGTACCTATCAAAATTCCTAGCATATTATAGTTAATCAATAAAGAGTAACTATTTTATTAATCACAGTTATCGTTAAATCATTTTTGGCAAGGAGGTAAAAATGAACACACATGAGGGAGGGAAATGGTCTCTGTCTTATATTTATGTGCTAAAATAATCCTCTGGGATTTTTCCAGAATAATATCTTTCAGATTTTCTGAGTCTAATCTTTCCAAGGATTATTGACATTCCTTCACTCACTCATTTGGAAAATTGAGCACCAGTTATTTATTAACAGAGCAAATGTGTATTGAATGTCTTGTTCAGTCATTACTTCCTTTATTCTTTCATTTAGTTAGTCTGTCAATCAGGAGCCATTCCCCAAAAGGCAAGCGCTAGGCTAGGTCCTGGGAAAATACGATTAATAAAGGTCCTGGGGAGCTTGTAAGCCAGTGAATATAGTGTTGATGTAACAATGCATGGTCACACATTTCTCTTGGTAGCTGCACTTTTCTCCAAGACTTTCAATGAAGAGAGATTTCATAGATCCTTACTCTGGAAGCTTTACTGATTATCTTTCTCCCAAGCTGCTCTCTTTTAGGTTGAGATGGAAGGGGTCACTATCAATTCCTTTGATATAGCTGTTTAGACTGTTATTAAAGGGGCCTATTGTATCTCTGAGATATGGGAGATTCTTGCTTCCTTTTTCTTCTTTCACAAATACTTGTTTTTAAATTAATAGGCTTAATTTTTTTAAGAACAGTTTTAATACAGAAAAATTGAACAGAAAGTTTGGAAAGTTCCCATATGAACTCCCTCCTCTCCTCCAGTTTCCCTTATTATTAACAACCCACGTTAAGATGATACATTTTCTTTTGCACTTAATGAGCCAATATTGATCATTATTATTAACTAAAGTCCATATTTAGATTTCCTTAGTGTTTACCTCTTGTCCTTTTTCTATTCCAGGATCTCATCCAGGATACCACATTACATTTCGTTTTATGTCCTCTTGCTTTTCTTGGTTATAGCAGTTTCTTAGACTTTTCTTGTTTTGATGACTTTGATAATTTTGAGGAGTACTGGTCAGCTTTATTGTAGAATATTCTTCTATTGGATGATGATTTTTTCATAATTAGACTGTAGCTATGAGTTTGGGGGAGGAAGATCACAGGGGTAAATTGCCATTTTTATCACAGCATATCAAGGATTTGTGTTAAACCAAAAAATTTATGACTGCTGATGTTGACCTTGATCTACCTGGCTGAGGTAGTGTCTGTCATGTTTCTCCATTATACTCTTTTTCTCTGTCCTTTCCATACTGTAGTCTTTGGAAGGAAGTCACTATACTTAGCCCATCCACATTTAAGCCATGGGAAATTATGCTCCACCTCCTTGAGGGTACATTATCTGCATAAATTGTTTGACATTCTTCTGCACAGGAGATTTGTCTATTTCCCCCAAATTATTAATGTATTCAATCATTTATTTATATTAATATGGACTCATGGATATTGGGTTACAATCCAATATTGTCTCATGTATTTTACTGCTCAAATTGATCCAGCTTTTGCTATGGGGAGCTCTTCCAGTTAATTTGTGTCCTTTCACTTACTCTTATCACTGTGTGTGTGTGCGCGTGCAAGTATGTGTATATTTTAGTATTTCCTTAGTACATGATGCTTCAAGATCATCCTATATATATCCTGTTCCAGTATTAGAATCAGCTGTTTCTTTTTTTTTTTTTTCTTTTTTTGAGAATGGTATTAGAAACCAGTATCTAGGCACTAGGTAAGCTTATTACTAGTGTCGTATCATTTATTTCAGGCCCTCTCAGTTGACAGAGCAAAGAAATATGTGTAGACTAGTCCATGCATAAATCCATATCTATAAGTATTTCTATATGGTATCATCTGTATTATGTTTAATTATTCATGACTTCTTTTTGATGTCTCCAATACTAATCCATTACCAAATGGATCATTCTAACCTCCTCCTCTTGCTGCTCAGTATATTTCCATGCCCACAGTGGAGAGCCTGGCTACTGCCATCCATCTACATAATTATTCAATTCCAATATACTTATGTGCATTTTTTTTGCCTTTTGCAGAATGTATACATTTCCAAAGTTACAGAAATCTTCACCTTTCTACACTAATGCTTTAATGAGGTTGTTTTATGCATTTGTGATAAAGTTGGATTCTCTTGTCACAATCTGTTTTCTTTCCTGGCATCCCTGACCTGATTAATGATTTTTTTAAAATTGTTTACCATTCTTTTTGTGTTGTAAAGTTCTATAGATTCTGCCATCCACTTTTACAGTATCATACAGAATAGTTTAAATGCTCCAAAATCCTATGTTTCACCTATTTATTTCTCTCCTTTTCCCCCCAAACCTCTGGCAAGTACCTTTTTTAGTTTTGTCTTTTCCAGAATGTCATAGAATTTGAATAATATGTTTGTGGCCTTTTCAGACTGGCTTCTTTCACATAGCAATATGTATTTAAGGTTACTCCATATATATTTTTTTCTTTTGTTAAAATTAGTTATTTATTTCAATTGTGGTAAAATACATGTAACAAAAAAGTTATTTTCACCATTTTAAGTGGGCAATTCTTTGCCATTAAATACATTGACAATACTGTTTAGCTTTCTCCACTATTTCCAGACTGTTTTCTTCATCACAAACCAAACCTCATACTCATTTAGCAGTAACTCTCCATTTCCTCATCCCTTCATCCCTGGTAATCACTATTCTGCTTCCCGTTCCGTATCTATAATTTTGCTTATTTTAAGACTTTCATGTAAGGGAAATCATACAATATTTGTCTTTTTGTGTCTGGCTTATTTCACTCCATATCTTTTTTGTGGCTTGATAATTAAGTTCTTTTTATTATAATAAAAATATATTTTTATTATAATAAAAATATAAAAATATTTTATTATAAATAATATTTTGTTGTATGGATGTACCACAGTTTGCTTATCCATTCAGCTATTGAAAGACATTTTGTTTGCATTCCATTTTTGGAAATTATGAAGAAAGCTGCTGTAAACATACATATTAAAGTGTACTTGTGTGAACATAAGATTCCAATTCAATTGGGTAAATGCCCTGGGGAGTGATTGCTGGATCATATGGTACAACTATGTATAACTTTGTAAGAAACTGCTGAACTGTCTTCCAAAGCAGCTGTAACATTTTGCATTCCCACAACGAATGGGCGTCCCTGTTGCTCTGCATCCTCACCAGTATTTGGTATTGTCAGTTTTTTTTTTTTGTTTTTTGTTTTTTTTTAATTTTAGCCATTCTAATAGGTGCATAGTGGTATTGTTTTAGTTTGCAATCATGGTCGATGCTGAGCATCCTTTCATACTATTATTTGTCGTCTGAATATCTTTCTTGGTGAGGTGTCTAGATATTTTGCCAATTTTCTAATTTAGTTTTTTTTTTTTTTATTTTTGAGTTTAAAGCATTCTTTGTTTATTTTGAATATAAGTCCTTTTATAAAACATGTATTTCGCAAATATTTTTGCACAGACTGGCTTTCCTTTTCCACTTCTTAACGGTGTCTTTCTCAGATCACTTGTGTTTAATTTTAATAAAATCCAAATTATTGGTTTTTCTTTCTTGGATCATGATTTGGTGGTGTATCTTCTAGAAATTTTATACATATAAGTCTATGTTCCATTTTTACTTGATTTTTGCAAAATATGTAAGGTCTGTGTCAAGATTGATTTTTTTGCAATGAACTTCCAATTATTCTGGCATCATTTGTTAAAAAGACTATCCTTTCTCCATTGAATTGCCTTTGATCCTTTGTCAAAGATCAGTTTTCTATATTTCTTTGGGTTTATTTCTGGGCTCTATTCTGCTCCAGTGATTTATGTGTCTAAACCTTTGCCTATACCACACTGCCTTGATCATTATAGATTTATAATAGGTATTAAAGCTAGGTAATGTTGTTTTTCTTCTTTAGCTTTACACTGACTATTCTAATTTTCTTTTGTTATTCTTGGGTTTTCTGTGTTTTTTGTTTTTGCTTTTCCATATAAACTTTAGTATCAGTTTACTTATATCTACAAAATAGCTTGCTGGCATTTTGATTGAGATTGCCTTAAATTTATTGGTCAAGTTGGGAATAATTGACATCTTAACAATATTTAGTCTTCTAACCCATGAACATGGAATCTCTCTCCATTTATTTAGATCTTCTTTGATTGCATCCATCAGAGTTTTATAATTTTCTGCATGTAGATCCTGTGCATATTATGTTAGATTTGTATCTAAGTATTTCATTTTTTTAATGCTAATGTAAATGTTATTGTGATTTAATTTCAAATACTTATTGTTCATCGTTGGTATAAAGGGCAATCAATTGATTTTGATATGTTGCCCATGTATCCTATGATCTTGGTATAATCACTTATTAGTTTCAGAATTTTTTGTTGTTGATTCATTGGGACTTTTACATTGTCATCTACAAACAAAGATAGTTTTATTTCTTCCTTCCACATTTGTATACATTTATATCCTTTTCTTATATTATTGCACAATCAAGGATTTCCAGTACAATATTGAATAATAATGCTAAGAGGAAATATCCTTGCATTTTTCCTCATCTAAGAAAGAAAGCATCCTGTTTCTTACCATTAAGTATGGTATTAGCTGTACATTTTTTTGTAGATGTTCTTTACCAAGTTGAGGATGTTACTCTCTATTGCCAGTCTGCTGAGAGTTCTTATGGTTATAATAGGTATTGAATTTTGCAAAATATTTTCTGTGCATCAATTTATATAATCATATAATTTTCTTCTTTATCCTATTGCTGTGGTAAATTACATCAGTTGATTTTAAAATGTTGATCCAACTTTGCAAACATGGAATAAATCTCTCCTGATCATAGACTTCTAGGCATGAGTTTGGTCAGACAAGGAGGCAAGCAAGGAGACTTGGAAGAGTTCTATTGACATCAGCTTTAAACAAAATAAAACAAAAACAAAATACTTAGTGAAGTTTTTTTCATGTATTGCAAAGGTCATACATGTTCATTTAAGAAAATTCAAAAAATAGAGGCAAGAAAAAGAAGAAAATAAAATTAGGTTTAAACTTCCTCTCCCAAAAGATAGCTGCACAGCTGTTCTTTATTTCTATATATAAACTTTCAGTCTTTATCCTATTTTCTAACTGTTGTTACAAAACTATGTGTATTCTTTAGTGACATGCTTCAAAATAAAAAAATAAAAAAACCACTATGAACATACTTGTAAGTTATTCCATCATTTATAATGTACCCTCATTTATAATGACAGTGGGGTATTCCAATACATATTTTTAGGCAATCTACTATATTTAGACATTTAGTTTCCTTTTGTTTCTATTTTTGTTATCATGAATGAAGATGTGATGAATATTCTTATAGCTACAGTTTTCTCACATCTATGCAAATTTCCTCAGAATGTTTTCATAAAATTAAAATTATTGTGTAAAGGTTATGTAAAATGCTAGTGTTTCTCATATACCTTGCTCAATTCTCCTAAAGAAAGATTATAGAGGGACTGCTTTCAAAGTCTGGGGCCCCATTCTATAAGTGGGCCTCTCTAGATCTTAAGAACATACTCTGAATCAAATGTCAAACATTCCTTTCAATTTCTTTTTTCAAAAAGCAGAAATTGGATTTTTACAGTGCAGTTTCTAAAACTAAACTAATTTAAAGACTCTCAAAATCATCCAAGAAAAATATATATACTTCTGGAACCAACTCTTCATTCTTTCTGTCCCAGTCTAGCACCACCTCTCTCAGGAGACCCACAGTTCTTACTTTTCAAGGAACTAGCAGTTGCAGGAGAGAAAGATTTCAAATCCAAATCGGAACTGAGCTGAGAAAAAAGAGTAAATTCATTGTTTCCTATTTTCCAGCTGACCTTGGAGCCCATCTCTAAACCCTTTATTGGAATCTGGGTGCATCTCTAATGCATCTCTATATGTAAAAATATACATATTTTTCATGATTTCACCTTCTGTCCCTTGGATAAAAAGGAATTTTATCTACTGTTTGCAAAACACAATTAGGTGAAGAATATACTGCTAGGCACACATTATACATCATAATAAGTGTTGCCTTCATTTCGTATCAGGTTGTTTCACGCAGGAGCATGGCAGCACGGTGATTTAGAGATTAGTCTCCATGGAAAGACAGACCTGAGTTCAAATCCTCTTTTTTTTTTTAAATTTACTGGATGATTTTGGGCAAGTTGCCTAAACTGTCCAAGTCTCAGTTTCCTCATCTACAAAATCTTAAAGACAATAGTCGTGTATCTCATAATGTTATTGTATGGATTCAATTAAACACTTAGTGTGGTATCTGGGATGTAATACATATTCAGTAAATGTAGATATAACAATGAGGATGATTACATACAAATTAACCATGTTCAATGTCTCCTTTTACATCTTTCTATGAAAGTTTCTGATCATGAGCTGTTGTAAGGTAAAGCCCTATACATTTGAGGCAACACAATCCTCTTGAACCCCACCTACCTTGAAAAAAATGATCATTTTCTCTATGATAAAGCAACACAGAACCCTGAAGGTTGGGGATGCATTTTTCTACAGTTAGTATTATGACTCAATAAAAGATTATAGACAATTTGTTAGTTTACTGCTACATGCAGTAGCATTTTCAGCTCTACCACATCTTGAAATGATGGGCTTCAGTTTATTGCTTCATGTATAATTTAGTACTTATTTAACTTTGTTTAAAAAGAGTAGAGAACAGCAATAAGACAGCTAGAGAATCTTAGGACAGTAGAACTTTCCCTTCCCTTGTGGTAATTATAATTATAAGTGATAATTGTGGTAATAAGGCAATTATTTCACCTTATATTTGATTCTAACTTTTATATTTTTGATGCACTCTTATGGATATTTCTTCATTTTATCGTCTCAAAAGGCCTTTTATGCACCTATTGTTATTTCTAATCAATATAAAGAGGAAACTGAGGATCAGAGAGATTGGGTAATCTACATTCAGTCAGACAAGACTTACCTGTATCCTTTAACTATAAGTGCAGAAGTAATTCTGTGACTATTGCTATTATGAAAAAAACCATTTGTGGCTTTTCCATTTTTCTGCTTCACCTGTAATGTCAAGGACCAGACTGGTACACCCATTCCACATTCCATGGGATTTTTCCAGCAAGGGAAACCTGGTATAGACACTGCCCAGTAGGACAAGATTGATCATGACTACATTTAGATTGTTCAGCACTTTCGATAAAAGTTTTCCCTTTTTCCATAACAGTGTGATTGCTTTTCTACAGAACTCATGAATTTATCCAATTGTATCCCCATAGGACAATTTTATATTCCAAGCTCTTTGTATGAATATTTCAAGTTGGGGAAATGAAAGCAGCTAGCTGTACAGTCTGAAATTTTAACAAAGAAATTCTTTGTTGGTTTTGTTATTCTGTTTCAGTCTTCGATTTAAAAATGGCCAGTGACAGGATTTTCTAAAATGAGGTTCAAAGTTAAGAATAATTCCAAATACAAGCATCTTAGGAAACTGGTTCTCTGTACCGGTTTCTAGTTAAAAATGTGGTATGGCCTGGATTAAAGCTGTGGATAATGAGGTTTGAGAAATCCAGGGGAGAAATATAAGCTTTCTCAAATAGCACTAGTAATGAAAATTCTATATATGGGCTCAAAGTATAGAATTGAATCCCAGTTCTTCCTAATGTGTGGAGAGCTTTAATTTAACTTCCATTTCAGGTTGAACTAGGCCAGATGATTAACAAATGTATCCTCTGTCTACAGATAAAATTAATAGGATGCTCACTCAATAAAAGCATAAGGACATGAGAGAATGGAGAAGTCTTTATTTGTGGCATTGCTTATTTAAGAAGCACAAAACCAGAGAAGAAAACAGAAAAAAAAGAAAAAAAAAACTTTGCTTTTATCATCTAGTCCTCTTTCAAAATTGTGAGGACCCACATTTTAGGCAAACCTAATTTAGAAAATAGGAACAAAATAAAAGGCTTTTGCAAAACCCCTTTTGAAGCATGTAGAAGGTTCATGAATCCTTCATCTTAAGTCTGGGAAACTTTGAATGAGAGAGCTGCTTCAGAATGGTTTTCTTTATTGAGATTTGCATCCTGGATTGATTTCTACATTATACTTGTGAAGATTCAAGAAAGGGGGCTGGGGAGGGGGTGGAGCTAAAAAGACACTATTTCTAGAAATGGCAGATTTCTGTAATTACGATGATTACCATTTATTTTGACTCCCTTTCTCTAATGGCACAGTTCTAAGAGATTTAACAATAATCTTTCTGAAGATCCCTCAGTGAGTCCCCTTGTTCCATGGCATTCTTCATGTGATTAATATATTAACTTTGCATTTTAAATAGAGTGTTCATTTGGAACCAAACTGAACTGCCAATAAATAGTGCATTGCTAGCATCATCAACATGGAGAAATTAAGTAGGTCCTGAAAAGAAAGCTGAAACTACATAAGGAGGAGTCTACTAGTGCTTATAAATGAATGGGCAGTAACGCAAAGGTGGATCATGGTAAATTAGCCTGTTCTGGAACACTAAGTGGAAGAGAACTGGCAGGTAATAATTGAGCAGAAACATGAATGCCACTCCAAAAAGGTACTTAAGATGGTTAATACCTGCCAGCTGAGTATTTAACTCAGCTAACACAAGTAAGCTATCTGTCCCAATGCCTGGTATATAGTAAGCACTCAATTAATGATTGTTGTGATTAATAAAAATGCCCAGATTTATACACAGGGTTCTCTTCTCTTTTCTGAAATCTATCTAATTCCACTGCTCTTTACAAATTGGTCCCGAAAGATTTGCCGGATTGATAAAATGATCCTTCACAGCGTAGAATGACCTGTTCTCACGTGTGAGATCCCTGCTCTCATGATGTGGAAATGATCCTGACCACGATGATCAGGGAAAGTCTCACCATGGCATTTAGTACAAGAAACAGTGAAAGGCAGGAACTTTACTTACAAGGACAAATGTGCAAACTTGTGTACCTGTTGAATTCCTAAGGTAGAGAGTCGAGTTTAGTTCATGAATGTATCATAAATCAATTTTTGTTGAATACATAGTCATTTGCAATTCTTAATAAAGACTAGAAAACAAATAAATCTGAGCTAGGCTTCTTTTTTAAAAATTATAGTAAAATATTGATAATCTTAAATGATATTGTTTAATGTGTGCTATATATTATGCTAACACTTAACATGGAGCATCTCTCTTAATCCTTTGAAAAAGCCTATGAATTATGCATTATTTTTAATCCACATGCTATAACTGAAAACTCATGCCTCTAAAGGCTCAAAAAACATAGCTGATAGGCATAAGAACTGCATTCCACTCTGTATTGCAGAAATAGTATTCTATTGTATAGCCTTATTATTATTATTAGCATCATTATATCATTATTTGCATAAAATGGTATGTCTTGGAAAAATTAACTTGCAATAAAAAAAAAAAAAACTAAACCTCTCTAAAATAATTTCAACTTTCATCAATTCTAGTTCTTCCCACACATTGCCCATTTGTGATGGCTTCAGAAAACAGAGAGGGTATGAAATCTAAAGAAGTTCATTTAGTGGCATCATTAGATGTCAGGAAAAATAGGAATTACATTGAAATGTATATGTATTTTTAAAGAATCCATATTTTGAATTTATTCTTATTGACCCTGTATCTCACATTACTGATGATAATCAAAAGCATCATGGCATTCTTATTTAACAGTGACATAACAGATTTGAAAAATTCTCAGCATTTAATTAGTAGCTGTGAAATTCTATAAAACTGCTTGATTTTTCACCCATTAGAAATTTGTTAACATGAAATGCAGTGACAAAAATGCAAGGTGATAAGACTTTAACTATTTTTTTAACTTTTTAAAAAATGTGAGTGATTAAGTTTTTATGATTTGAGTAGCTCTGAGGATGCTAAAACGTCTGGAGTATAAAATATTATATCCAGAAGGAATCTACCGTATTATATAGTTCAATAACCACATGGAGGGAAATTAGCAGAGCCAGCATTAGAACTCTGGTATTCAGTCTCATTTTACCTCAGGTCTCTTTTGAATGAAAGTAGCAAAAAAAAAAAAAAAAAAAAAGTGCATGAACTAACATATTGAAACAAGCATTTAAAGAGAGAACAGTTTTGGCCTCAGACATGACTTGATCTAAGCAATGAAAAATTCCAGGTTTCTCTCCCCTGTTTTAGCTTTGTCTTTCAAAGATATTTTTTCCATGTGGTGGGAAATTTGTTGACTAGATGCTCCAACTTTCCCCATCCTACTGTCTCAGAAAATCTCAGTCAGAAGAGAGCCTCTCTTCAATAGCTCTTCCAAAAGCAGTCTAAGAATTAATTTAATTTAGTTGTCTCTGATTGGCTTGCCTTGGTTCACAGGCTTGACCAATTATGGTGGCCTGGCCAGGTATGCAAGATTGCACAGGCAAGGCCTGACTCATGTGCTTTTTCCTGAAGCCAAGAGTTTTAGTGAGCCCCACTCAAATCATCTGGACTAAAAATGGGAAGGATTGGGTTTTTAAGGAAAATCAAAATGCAGGCAAATAACAAATACAAGTCCACTGATAGACTTAGAAACCAAGGGTCTAATTCTTGTGTCTTTCTTAAAAATTGAAAGGTCTTATGTGAGAACTGAATCGTATACCCTGCCCATAACTGATCCAGATACAACTGGAGTAACAAAGTAGAAAATTCTAGAGAAATGTTTTTTTTTTAAGTGAGAAAGTCATCTGCCTATGTTCAGCCTTGTGTCTCTTGCATTTCTTGCCTTCTGACATTATTCTGGTATAATTTAGTGACTGTAGAGCACTATATCAAAATATGTTCCATGGCTTATAGATTTTCACAAAAGTTATTTAAGAGAATATCTGTCCACTCTTTTTTTGGTCTTATATGTTATTAATGCTAAATTCTGCAGCTTCCCTTCCTAAGTGTGTTTAATGTCTATACAGAAGTACTCTACTGAGAAGTATTACTTTCTTTTTGTATTGGAACCAACACATTAGATTTTCTTAAGCTTTCTACTTTTAAATAATTTCAACCTTACAGGATAGTTGGAAAAATAATTCAAACCCCATGCAGAGAACTCCAACATAACCCCAGCCCCTTCAGACACCCAGCTCCATCAATTTTAACATTTTGCTGCCTTAGCAGTATCATTTTTTCTTTTCCTTTTTCTGTCTCTATTTTGTGAACATTTGACCACTGGTTGCACATATCAAAATTCCTTGACCACATAATGCTTCCATGTACATTTTACTTACGTAAACAAGGATATTTACTTATGTAATAACCTTAAGTGCAGATTACTTCACCTAATTTAACATTGATAAAAAGCTTACATTCTATATGCCAATATTTTCTTATGTACCAATTAATGTCCTTTTAAGCCTTTCCTCCTCCATTCCCAGATCCCATATGTATCATGTATAGCATTTAGTTTTCATTATTTCTTTAGTTTATCTTTCCTTTTTTTTAAATCGTAGAAACATATATACAACATAAATCTTCCCTTCCCAACCCTTCTAAGGGATACCATTCAGTGGGATGAATCACATTCACAACGTTGCAGTACCCTTTCTGCCATCCATTAACAAAACTTTCCTGTACCGCAAACATAAATCCTGTACTCACTTTGCACTAACTCCCCATTCTCCCTGCCCCTTGCCCCTGGTAATCTAAATTCTAATTTCTCTCTCTATGAGTTTGTATATTCTCTGATATTTTCTTGTTGTGTCCATGGGGCTTAAATTTAACAACCTAAATCCATAACAGTCTCATTTGATTTGATCCCAATTTCAATAGCATACATAAACTTTATCCTATACCCTTTTGTCCCATACTTTTATGTTTTGTCACAAATTACATATTTATACATTATGAATCCAAAACCATTGATTTATCATTAAATTTTATGCATTTGCCTTTTAGAACCTCTAGGAAGTAAAAAGTAGTGTTAAAATGAAAAGATTCAGTAACAGTAACATTTATATTTACCCATGTCATTATCTTTACCAGAGACCTCTGTTTCTGTATGTGGCTTCAGTCAATTTTCTAGCATCCTTTACTGTCAACCTGCAGAATTCTCTTCAGCATTTCTTGTAGGAACAGTGCAGTGATGATGAAGTCCCTCAGCTTTTGTTTATCTGGGAATGTCTTAATCCCTCACTCATTTTTGAAAGACGTTTTGCCAGATAGTGAATTCTTGGTTGACATTTTTTTTTTATGTTCAGCTCTTTAAATATGTCTTCCTGCTGCTTCTGGCCTTCATGGTTTCTGATAAAAAATCAACACAATCTCGCATGTGACACATTGTTTCTCCTTTACAGTTTTCAGAATTCTTTCGTTATCATTATCATTCCACAGTTTGTGTAACATGCTACAGCGTGGGAGTTCACTGAGCATCCTGGATGTGTATGTTCATGTCTTTGATTAAATTTGGGAAGTTTTCAATCATTATTTCTATGGGTATTCTCTCTGTCCTTTCTCTCTTTCCTCTTCTTCTGAAACACCCACAATGCATATATTGATATGCTTGATGATGTCCCACAGGTTCCTCAGGCTCTGTTCATTTTACTTCATTCTATCTACTTCTCAGACTAGATGATTTGACTCATCTTATATTCAAGGTCTTTGATTCTTTCTTCTGCTAGCTTCAATCTGCTGTTGAACTCCTCTAGTGAATTTTTAATTTCTGTTACTGTGGTCTTCAGCTCTGTTTGGTTCCTTTTCATAATTTCCATCTCTCTATTGATATTCTCTTTGTGTTCATCTATCATTTTCTGGATTTCCTTTAGTTCTTTGTGTATCTTTTCCTGTAGGACTTTGAGCATATTTAGGACCATTTTTTTAAAGTCTTAACTAGAATGTCCCAGGTCTGATCCTCCACATTGATGGTTTCTAATGCTTAAATTGTCTCTTTGTGTTTTGCAATCTTTTGTTGAAACCTGGACATTTCAATATTTTAATATACTATTGCTGGAATTTAGACTCAGGGACACATGTTCCTTAAGCTTGTGTTCAGCTGGTGTTATGACAAAGGTTTCCTTAAATGCTGGGTGCCAACAACAACAACAACAACAGAAGGTAAATAAAATAAAATGCCTTTTCCAGGCTTTGCAGATTGACCAGATTTGCAAAGGATTGAGCTTGTTAAGAATTTATCCATACAATGTGAATGAAGAAGCACTCCCAAGCCAAAGCATGGAGGCCTCTCTGGTCCTTTCTATGCAAGCCTCTTCTCTTGGCATGCATGTTTGGCACTAAAAATTCCACTGTTTAAATGGATAAGAATGTCCCTTCTTCCCTAGCAAACAGTTTTCTTAAGGTCCTGGGCACTGCACTACATGTCCTACAATCTTCAATCCCTTTCCCTATCCACCACTTGACTGCTTTCCCGTAATATTCTGTAGAAAGCTCAGTGAACTAGGGCAAGTTCTCGGACAGCAAATTCCTCAGGCCACCACCAGACCTATTGGGCCAGACATACATGTTCACCACATGTGCTTGAGGGTTATGTTGCTCCCTCTGGTACCAGGACCAGGGACCCACACTGGCAGTGTGAGCTGGCTTAGTACCAAGCCCGAGAGTGGTAGGGGAAAGGCCAACCAGGGCACGGGGAGATCCCTACCGCTATTTTTTTTAAGGATTTATTTATTTATTTTTAATTATTTTTATTTTCATTTTCAAAGAAGCTTTAGATTACATAAATGTTACCTAAAAAATATAGGGGATTCCAATATGCCCCATCCCTTCCCCCTCCGACACTTTATGTTGGCCTTTTTCTTGATTTGGCGTTCTTCTGTTACTGCAATCCTTTAACTGTTTTCTGGAACTTTGTGATAGGTATTTCTGCTAGTTTTTCCTGGTTGTTCAAAGCTTCTTTGAGGGAATGGAGCCCTGAAGCTTCTTACTCAATTATCTTGATCACCCATGATTAGAATTTATTGGAAATTCTAGTTAATTGGGTTTCCCAGAAGCAGACCCTAAAAGGATACTTTTTTTGAAAGCGGTTTATTAGATAGTTCTTTTTTAAAAAGAATTCATAAGAGAATGGGAAGTGGGTCAGGGAAGAATAGGAAGCAAAGAGGCATGTGGTATGAAGCAGAGTTCCATGTAAAATTGATATATAAAATTGATGATGTCCCACAAGTTCCTCAGGCTCTGTTCATTTTTTTTTTCATTCCTTCTACTTCTCAGACTGGATGATTTGAATTATCTTATTTTCAAGTTCTTTGATTCTTGCTTCTGCCAGCATCAATCTGCTGTTGAATTCTTCTAGTGAATTTTTAATTTCTGTTACTGTGTTCTTCAGCTCTGATTTCTGTCATGTAGAAAAGCTGAATCATACCCAGACTTTTCCCAATCAAGACAAAGGGAGCTCAAGTATGTTTGCACACAAAAAGCTGCCCCTATGGGCATATAAATTTCCAGGTGCTTCTAGTTCTTTCATTTTGAAGGTAAAATTGGCTATAGAAACTGGAAGGCAATTCACCAACAAAGAAATGCAGGCCCTGGCTGTTGAGGGTGAAAGTACATGGGTATCTGTGGTAGATAAGGATTTGGAAGGGGTATTTGTGGAGCACTGACATTTCCTGCTACACTGTTCCTCTTGTAAAAACATATGTATATTGGATAACCCTTCTAACCCATCAAAGGAAAAAGCCCTGTCCAGTGAGACATCGTTTTTATCTGTGAGTTATTTTTCTCCTGGAAAGTTGAAATAGTTGGAATTGGTGAAATTTATTTTTGTTCCACTTATTTGGGTCACTAAAGTGGGGATTTATTTTTGTAAATCACAGATACGAAAGGAATGATCTTGGAATTGCCATGGGAAATGACGGTGGGGTTGAGAAAAAGAAACCTGGGTATAAATGCCAGCTCTGCCAGTTTTAGCTATGTGAAAAGTAATTGAAATTATATGGAAACATTATATATATACATAGGTACTGTATCTGGCTCATAGTTTGTGGTTAATAAATGGTAGGTATTTGCTGTGATGTTTCAATTAGCATTAATGTCAACTTTTACAATCTGGTGGATCAGAGACTTAGGTATTTCGCTATGTAAAAAAATAGCATATTTTCACAATCAAAAGAATTATGACATAAATTTGCAGAAATTGTCAATCTTCAATGAATTTTGTTTATCTGAATACCTTAGGTTAAAAGTATTTGTAGTTAGATATTTTACATGTTCTTGTGATAAGCCTCAGAAACACCTGGTTATAAAAGGTATCAAAGGATGCTGAATTCAGACAAGTAGCAGAGTTTCTATTTTTTTTCTTTTTAAGTGATTTTTCTTAGAATTTTTTTACTACACAGGATCTGTGTGTTCGATGTAAGAAAAAAAAATTGGAAAAAAGAGATAAACAGAGAGGATAAAATAAAACCATTCTTCATATCACAGCTACACATAGGTAATTACTATTAATATGGTCACATATATATTCTCTGACTTTTTTATTAAATATATTTATTTTTAAATATTGGATCATACTGCACGTTCCAAAAAAATTCACCAGACTTTGTGAACATCTTACTACGTAAATAAATATTCTTCTAGATCTTGATTTTGCATAAATTTGGCATTGCATAAAATGAATGCATAAGAAAACCTAGGTGTCTGAGTTTAATTGTTGCCAGGAATATGCCATTTTACCAAAATAGCAACCTAAATTTGTGATAAATGGAAATATATTGATTCTGAGAAAAACAGATCAATTGAACATTAATTTGGTCATATGTTTTCTGATAAATATGTATAAGTGCATGTTAAGATTTCCTACACTTTATCTTTGATATGCACAACAGGATCAAAAATTTTTTCCAAAAAAAAAATCCTAGGGTTTCATCAGTTTTCTTACTTCATTTGATCCTTCTATTGAGGCATATTCACCAATTTTACTCTGCACTAGTTTACCACTCAAACTGTACAGATCCTTATTTGTCAGCCACTTTGAATGTGATGGGACTGTTTTCCCCCAACGCTTTTGTTGATTTGAAGACATCCTGTGTCTTTTATAAGATTCACAACTTGACTTTGCAAATTGATTTTGTACCATTATTATTAATTTGAAATATATTTAAAATGGAAATATTTAAAACATTTGACAATTTATAGGAGAATGAAGAATGACTTGACAGAAGGAGAGGAAAGATGTTAATGTAAATAAAACTGGGGATTAATTTTATAAATGATCAAATGACTAATGGATCTTTTCCTGTTATGACTTTGTTTTCCCCCTGCATTTCCTTGTATTATACTGGTAATAGTGAGGACTTTTACATCATGAATTTCTAAATGCATCCCTTGTTATGCATTTAGATTCATTATTATAAAATTTAATTTTGCTATTTTTAAAAGTGCTGTGAACATCCTTATTTAAGTATACTAAATTGCTATGAATAAAGACACTCTACAAATCCTTTCTACCAGGAGACAGGTTACAGTGCAAATTCATTTTTTTAGATAAGGCATAAATAAGTGCATTCTTTTGTGGATCATAGGACCTATTATCACAATTCATATGGATCAGTTTTATAACACTGATCTCCCCTAATAATCTAGCTCAACCATCACATATGTCTTGAGGAACCTATTAATACCAATTTAGCTATTGCCTTAGAGTCTATTAACGTAGGTAAAGTCTGCCTAGTCTTAAATGTCATGTCCTCTCAGAGAACTTCCATGGCCACCATATTTAAACTGTTATAATCTTGTTCCAATCTTTCCACCTATTTCTTTTGTTTCAGTTATTAAATTTTGTAATTGTTTTTTAATTTGTTACTTCTTAGTTTGTAAGCTCCATGAAAGCAGGGAACCTATTTCATTCACCAATATATACCCTGTACATAGCACCATGACTTGTGCACTTGGCAAACACTTAATAAAGTGTTAAATGACTGGATGAGTGAATGGTGAATGACCTGAAAACTAATTGTAATATAATAACAGACTGAGTTTTTCCTTGAGAGTTATTTTTTAAGGACACTCTTATTTATCCAGCTGTGATAAAGACTAAACCATCTTCTATTCTAATGAAGTATAAATGTTTAGTCCAGTCCCTGATATTAGTTGGAGGAGGTTGGATGGAAACCCGTTACCAGGGAATGTCAAGTACAGCAAATCCAAAGCTATCCTTGAAATCCCGAACTTTCAACAGGAAGACGAAGGAGTCTATGAGTGCATTGCAGGCAACCTTCGAGGAAGAAATATCGCAAAGGGTCAACTCATTTTCTATGGTGAGCTAATAGAATTTCAAAAAAGTATGTGAAATATTTGGTAATATCTTTCATAGTAAATAGTGAAAGTCATTACCATGTTGTGGAAAAGTGTCATGGTAGAAATAGGGAAGATGTGTTTATAGGTTATGATGCTTAATACAGTGATTAGCAGGTGGGAATAATCATCTTTAAAATATGGCTTTAATTTCAGCATGGCCTGTGCATGCTATTGTTTATTATAATTGCCTTGAAAATATCAGCAGTGTCATGTTCAAGTCATAAAAGTTTATAGCAAAATGTAATGTGGAATCCAATATGTTTCCCATAACACATTCAGCAGCAGCCTATAGCAATTGAAATTATAATTCCGAGGACAATTTACAAAAGAAGGAGAAAAATGGTAAGAAAGAATAATATTTTAATGGTTGTTTATAGTATTTGTTTCTATTTCTCAGACTTTGTGTACCCAAATTTAAGTAACAGGAAAATAAGTATATTACCTCATTAAGGATATGTTTGCCTCATTTATCAGAATTGCTCATGAATTTAAGAGAGATTATGAAAGCGTGTATTATCTAAATGTTATCTTTATGACTTCTTTCATCCAGGCCAAAATACACACTTGCTTTACATTTTCCTTTTTTATTTTTGCATTAAATAAACTATAAAATATACCTCCAAATATCGAAATGTTTGGAGCTGTTTAAATAGCCTTTACTTATTTACTGAATTCAATATATCTAACCTAGAGATCTTTTGAAACCTGTATTTAAACTAAGCCAACAATACTTTCCTATGTGTCATGTTTATAATCAATGATAAAATGTTTGGAGAAAAAAAATTCTTTTTTTTTTGGATAACTTGAAAACTCTAAGGTGCTGTGATTGCCTCATAAGAATTCCACGTCTGTGTCCTATGGGGAGGCTGTATGGTGCCTTGGTTATATCATTTTCCATTTCCTTTAGAATTTCCAGTTTTAACCTAGAATGAAACTGGTATTTTATAGAGAGAGTATCATTTCCTGCTGATTATTTCCCTACAGTTTTTGCTATGCTAACCAAGAACAATATATATGTTTCAATAGTTCCTGCTTTTTAAAGGAAAATATTCAGACTCCAGTAATCTTCGTAAATAAAAGAGTAGAGATATAACTGGGAGTTTTTAGTGACACCATGATATTAAGGGCTTTGATTAGTTTTCACCATTTTTTAATTCAATGAACAAAGATATAACTTTGAGATATGACTAAAAAAATAGAGGTTCTGTTTAAGATTATTGTAGGAATAATAAGAATTGTAAGAATCAATATAATTCTTGTTTGAGGTACAAACAGTTTTAAGTGACATTTGTTGGTAAGAAACTTGAGATGAATTGAGCACGATCTCACAGATCATGACTGCAGGTTCAAGATATGAGCCTTGAAAGAGTCTTCTAAAAAGTAGACTTTATTCATCCTACCATAGCTCTTCAACATGGCAGTCTAAGTCTATTTACAGTGCTTCTCAACACAACCAAATTAGCCATTTACTGCATCCAATTTATCCTTGAGGAGGATGGTCATCAAAAAATTATGTTTCTTGGCCACATATTAATTCACTTATTAAGTGTTCTCCCCCCAAAAAACAGAGAATTGGTTGAATTATCTGAGAATTGAATAATACCTACAAAATCTAACAAAAGACTCTTTCAGCTTCATTATTGCTATGTTTCAGCTATATTTAAAACCACATCATTTAAGTTACGCCTCTGTAATGTATCTTCATAATACCCTCCAAAATCTAAGTGCTATTATTCCAGGAAATGGGACAGATTCAGAAGAGTTAAATGGCTTTCCCCAACCAACCAGTCAATAGGGGGAAAAATAAAACTGAAGGCCATATATATAGACCCCAAAGTCTATGCTATTTTTTCCATTACTTAACTCTTTGGTAGAAGATTTAAAACTTTACTCTACATAATCATAAAAATCTAAATACTGTGCATATTCAATAAATAAATATATTTTAAAGTTATAATTATTATGTTGAGCAATGTAACAGCTATACCTTAAACTTCAAAAAGTATGTAAAATTTATTTATGAGAGAAGAGCATACATTTCTTTTCCAAAGTCAAACATACATTAGGACAATTTCAAAACTCTTATCTACAAAGTGAACATTTGTTTATAATACCCAGAAACATGATTTGATTTCATCAATATTATTCTAACTGTTATTCTAACTCTTGGCATTATGCATTCCACAAGGCTGTGAGAGGCATATTCTACAACTGAAACTTCCCTGATCTCCACAGATAAGAATTAGGCTTAGTTTTTCTCATCAGCCAGAAACATCTCAGTTCCTTCTTTTGAGTGACAGGCTCCCTGAAGGACCTTTTATCTTAGTGGAGGCAGATGTTGCTTTGTAAAAATCCTGGATGTCAGCCGGACTTAGGTCCTATATTGTGAATCTTTTTAATTACACTTCCCCACTTCTCGCCCCAACTAGTAGGGCATTTTTGCTTTTTATGTTTGCATTAAATAAAATAATTAATACACTAAAGACACCTTATTTCCTTCCCTGAATTTTCTTTGGATACTTCAAGAGCCTACTAAACACAATCTGGAAGTGCTAGCAGTTAACGCCTGTACTATGCATGAGTGCTTAGAAACAGGAACCAATGACTGAACAGCTCCCCATTCTTTCCCTGATAGTCAGACATAAAGACTAAGAAGTTCACAAAGGATGGAATACCCATGGCCAACTCAATGCCACCTTGACTCTCTTTCCTTCTCCTATTACTATCCCTTTTCCTAATACCTTCTTCTTGGGATAGCATTTTCAAAGAATTATCCTGAACACAATCCTTTGAATTTAGGCTCTGCTTTCAAGGTTCTAATGCTTTTCTAATTTCTACTTGTTGTCTTGATCAGGTTTCCTATCATTTCTGTGAATATGCACAGTTTTGGTAGGGAGTATTAAATGCAATTACACATGCAAAACATTTAGCTTGTGGAAGCCTTCCAAGGGAAGTCCATCTACTCCTATGTATTTGGGTACATATCCAAACAAAGGAGAGAGATTAATTGGCATATCCAGGTAGTTTCCCATCATGTTTATGGTAGAAATTTCATCTTAAAACATTTAATGTACACCCTACCTGTTTCCACAAACAATAATACTAATATATACTTAACTAGCATTTTCACATCAATTATGCCATTTGTTTTTTTTGTGTGTTTTTATATTGTTTTGTTTTTTTCTCAGCACTTTGTAGAACTAAGCCAGATTAGAAAATAAGTTTTGGAAAACTTCTGGCCAAGATTACAGTTAGGTACTGAACATGTATATGAGAACAGAAGTTCTTATACCCTGTCAAGAATTTTATCTAGGAAAATATTATTTGGATTATCATCTTACCAAATTGAAGCATTTATAATTCAAGCAGCTGGGTTGTAATTGTCCCCAATACAGGTATTCTTACTTGTGATTAGTTTAGACCAAATATCAGTGGACTTTCGACTAGAGAAGATGTAAATTTGATGTACATTTTCTAATTTGAACTAAATACTAATATTTATCAGAGGATAATTCTCCAGTCCTCTTCTGCCTTTTGACCTTTTCCTACAACTCCCAAGTTGTTATAGAGGTACAGCAAAATGACAGACAATCAACATTTAACTTGAGCCAAATGCCCACGTTAAATATTTTCAACAGGGTCTCTGTTGTCCCATTTTGAAGTTCCTGTGTATCCCCACCCTCAAATAATGCATGTGCAGTAAAAAGGGTCCCAGTTAGCCTGATCCTTCTGTTAGCTACAATCCTTGGTTTGCAGCAAAATATCTTGGATTATTGTGTTGCCAAATGGTTGCTCTTGCCTCTTTTGAAACAGCCCCTCCAGAATGGGAACAAAAAATCCAAAATATGTATCTGTCCATCTATGACAACTTGTTTTGGGAATGCAAAGCTAGTGGAAAGCCAAACCCTTGGTACATGTGGTTAAAGGACGGTGAGCGCCTCAACCCAGAGGTAATTAATTATGTTGATATTAAAACTTCACCAACTCTACTAAGTGAATTTATACATATGTATAAGTCATAAATATTGATTTATTTAAACCTTAAACAAACTCACAAAGTAGCTATTAATATTATCACTGTTTTTAGAACTGAGAATTTTAAGAGTAGAGAGAAATAATAACTTGCAGAAAGTCACATAGCTAGTCGGTGATAGAACCATATTCAAATATCACCATCCTAATCATCATCACAGCTAACATTTGTTGAACTCTCATATAATCCAGGCACTCTGTTGAATGCTTTTCCATGCATTATCTTATTCTGTCCTCACAGCAGCCCTATAAAAGAGATACTATTATTAATATTTTGTATAGATGAAGAAAATGAGTTTCTGAGAGGTTATCACATGTCCTAGTTTGCCTACCTTTGATCTAACTCCAGGACCCAAGCCCTTATTCACTCTCCAGTAATATCTTGCTTTTATGAAAATTTGTGACTGTCTCTAAACCCATAGGAAAGTAGAGAACAGAGGCAGTTATACATAATTTTAAATAGAAAGCATACATATTTGTACAATATCCAGAAACTAAGAATGAGTTGTTTTCCCCCATCAAATTATCCAGAAAATTGTGTTAATTCTCCATTTTATTTTGTACCGCCAGAGATACATGAACATCTGTTGTTTAGAGGCTGAATATAATGCTGTTCTTTGTTTCAGCTTTAGTGGAATTTTCTTTCTGCATGCTTTTTGCATATAACATTCTCTGTTCCCTCCAGCCTACTTTTATTGTCTTTAGAGGATGGTAATAGGTATCTTGAAATATTTAGTTTTAATTTATATTTGCACTATTAAACTATTTCATTATGTGCAGTCAAAATTGTATTTCTATGCCCCAAATGGGACTCAGTAACAGATTCTAGCTGTTTAAGCGTACTTCATAATTCAGCTTCTCCAAATTATGACTTAATTAGAGAATTATCAAATCATCAAATTTCAAGTTTTTTGAGACCTTATGATTGAAAGCCAAGGAAATATTCTAATCATTTTGTCCATATCTAATGTTATTCAGCCAACCATGTTTTCTGGAAATATTGGAATGGCGAAGTGTTCAAAATTATTTTACATACCATATAACAGAGGATTAACATATTATTCAGAGAATGTCAATTTTCAAAGAAATCCAATATCACAAAATATATTAACACTAAAGTTATACTGAGCATATTTCACATTTTTTTTTTTAAATGTCAGAAATATGCTCAGGAAAGTGTAGTATATTAGACTCATCTTCACAAGCATCAGTTCTTATACACCAAAGTATCTGATCTCGTAGATATGCACAAATTTTTCTTAATAAAGTATTCTGGTAAAGAGAATGTTATATTGTTGCTCTAGCTTCAAAGATTATACTTTTTTCGTAGGTTAACATACTATCATCTTTACTTGCCTTTTCCTTTATTAGGAGAGAATTCACATAGAAAATGGAACGCTTATTATATCAATGCTGAATGTGTCAGATTCTGGTGTCTACCAATGTGCTGCAGAAAACAAATATCAGATCATTTATGCAAATGCTGAATTGAGAGTATTAGGTAAGTCATTCATTTATAAGGAAAAAATTCAAAGTGACATTTTAGCAAGCTATGATTATGTATAATAGGAACCAATTTTTCTGTGAGTTAGAAATTGCTTTCCCTTTAAATAATTGGAAATGTTTAAATTAGCTTTTTGTAAAATGCAAGATGGCAATTCTTTTTCTGCTTGGGCAATATATTAGAGCATGAGGAAGAGCCCGCCATCGGGTGCTTCCAAACAAGAAGAGGCTCCTGCAAACTGATCCTAGCATGAGGTTTTGAATAGCTGAAAATAATGTAAGAACAGAAAATCTCAATTTTAGTGACTTAAACAGGAACTTATTTGATCTTTTAACAAGAGGTTCAGGGGTGAATTTCTGCCAGCTGTAGTACTGCAGCTTGCTGATGTTATTCCTTAAACCTTTCCCTCTTGCTTTTAGCCTTATGGTTCAAAGATGGCTGCTATAGCTGCAGACATCAAGACCACATTCCAAGCATAACAAGAGGGAGAGAACAGAACTGACCACACCTGTCCCTTTCATTAGAAAAGCAAAAAATTTCCCTGAGCCATCACAGGAAACTTCTTTTTTTTTTTGTCTCATTGATCAGAACTCTGTAACATGACCACCCAGACTTCAAGGGAAGCTGGGAAAATAAGTCCCTATGGTGGAGATTGAAGAGAGAAACACAGTTTGGGAATGATATTTTGGAATAGCCAACCTGTTTTGGCTGCTATAATAAATGACTTATAGATAAGATATTTCAACCCAAGTCTTTGTTAGTGGTAGCTAAAAGAAAGACATGAATCAGAAGAAGGAACACTCAATAAGAGACAGTATTTTATGAGTTTATGGGTGATGGGTATTCATTCATTTTTTTTCTTTATTTCAACCACTACAATTTATTGAGCATCTGTTATATACCAATCACTAGAAATATAATTACCAAGACTAAAGTGGTCCTTAACTTCATAGAGCCTACAGTTTCACTGAGAAAAAAAAGACAGATTTAAAATGTAGTGATTATTAGGAATATGAATTTAGGTGTGACCAGAACTGACTGCAAGATAAACCTGACCCCCAGTAAGGATATTTGCTTTAATCTAAGCTGAGAAGAATGAGCATGCAGTGTTCAGGTGAAGGGCACAGAAGCAGCCCCTGAAAGCCCGGAAGCAACAGAGCACAACATTTCTGAAGGAACTTCAGTACTCTTGGCTCTTCGAATGGGAATGGGAATTGGACAGAGATTGACGTGTGAAAGACGTGGCTGCAGCCCACGCAGTCTACCATGTCCACACCTTCCTGAACTGATTTAGTGGGGAGGAAGCTGAGACTGACAAAGACTTAAATAAAAAATTCTACTCAGTCTGTTTCTATAGAAGTCATATTATTTACATTTTAAAAGCATAGCATGAAAAAATCTTACTTAGTTTCACAATATTTCTGATTTATTTCAGTGATATTTCACTGTCTCTTACATACATACATATACATATATACATATACATATATATATATATTTATTTTTATTTTTATTTTTTTTTCACATTTAAGATCATTATCTTGCCTAGAATCAATTTTATGGTTTCTCACTTGGGTTTAAAATCCCCTCTTTTGTTTCTTCTTATAACATCTTCACCCTCTTTATTGTAGATGCTTTTAAGACTATAACTTTTTCTAACTTGCTTCCCTCTTCCCCAATTTGATTTTGTTGTTATAATGACCACTAACAACACAAAAATAAATAGCCTTTTGAGCACATGCTTGTGCTTTACAAATGTTATCTCATTTAATCCATCTGACATTCTGAGGTTATTGTTATTTTCATTTTACAAGTGAAAGCAGAGGCTCTGAAGTGTTAAGTCAGTAACTGGCCTAAGATCACCTTGAGTGAAGTAGGTTGAAAAAGAGTTCTGGCTACAAATACTAGGTTCCATTTAGTTAACAAGGTAACTCTTAGATCACTAACTGTTAAGGGAATAATTTAAATTTTTTTTAAAATTTTATTTTTAGCCTCAGCACCCGATTTCTCCAAAAATCCTATTAAAAGATATTCAGTTGTTCAAGTTGGTGGGGATATTGCAATTGAATGCAAACCACATGCTTTCCCGAGAGCAGCTATCTCCTGGAAAAGAGGACTGGAAAGACTAAGACAAGGCAAAAGGTAACTCAATTCTTATTTTTTAAAAATATTTTGAAATATTTCATGAGGTAATATTTACCAGAATTTTAGGGTTTAATAGGTCTTTCAAATTTTCTACACTTTTGATAAAATTTCAGTCGCCTCTCCAGAGATGCCAAAATGTTTTCACATGATAATAAAAATAGAAGGATCTTACACAGCTAAGACTCGTAAGTTTAATTCGGCTGTAATAGTTTCAGTACATGCTCTTGTAATAGATACCTTTTGAAAAATCCTTTAAGACTTATTTCTATATTTGACTTGAAAGCTTTTTCTTCGACCAGGCCTGCTGAGAAATCAGGGAGCAGAACATTACCCAAAGGAGAGAGACACTCACATGTACACGCCTGGTGGTGTGAGCTTTAAATAGTCACACAGGTGTTCACCCCATGACAAAACGAATTCACCACATGAAAAAAAAGGTAGAGAGGTTCCTGTAGGGAAAGAAGAGACGTTTTCTTCTATAATGGATGTGGTTGAGAAACACTGGATCAGCACTCATGTTGTATTTTCTGGGAGTGTTTTGGCAGAACAAAACAGGTGTATTTCTCCACTTATAATATATGTCCTTCCATTGTACTGTAGAACCTTTGATATATAAGAGATGACTATACCACAGTGTAGCTCTATTTGAATCACCTATGAATGAGCCATTGTGCTAAAGATGGGAAAGGTCCCTTTTAGGTCAGTGAATATCATATGTGTTCATATGAATTCATATGCTTACCAGGCTGGGCAGGTAATACCAGTAAATGAGACAGGACAGATGAAAGAAAAGAAAACCGAAATGTGATGAAATATGAGAAATGATTATCCCTTAGCCTCGGAAGCAAGGCCTGTAAAGGACGAGAGTGAGTTCCGTGCCAAATAGGGACTGTCCCATTCACACCCCAGTCATATGCTGTTTTGTGGGAAGCTGGGTCCCATGTTGTAGATCTTCCAGTACATTGGAGAAAACTAGAAATCTATATTTTAACATTGAGTTTCCCAAGTCAGAAAAAAAAAATGACCATGGGCTGGATGCAGGTACACCATTTTGTCATTTCTAATTCCAAGATTGCATTTGTGAGCAAGGGAGAGGAAACGGGAAAAACAAACAGAATTCTGTGTGCAGTGTGTTGAGTGCTATGATAGTTATATCTGCCGCCTTGCAGATACCCCATGTGCATGAGGGGATATTCAAGAAAGAGCATCTTCTAGGGCATTCTTTCTTTCCTTATCCTCTCTTCTGTTCCCAACTGTCTACAGCCCTGGACTGGAAGCTTTTCCCAAGGCAGGGTTTCTGTCAAATTTATCTTTGTATGCCCTCTACCTTGGCACAAAACCAAAACTCAATAAATATCTGGGGAATGAATGAATGTGTCAAAAAGATGAATGTGTAAGGTGTTACCAGCTTTAGAAAAAGGATTTTCTTGGGGAAATGCATAGAGATATGAGGCTCGATGCTTCAAAACTAAGCTGAAAAGGAAGGTGAAAGTAATCCTGTTGCCCTGGCCCTTGTTTGGCCCCTTCCTCTGCCTAGGAGATTGCCACCAGCCTCCCAACAGACTAGGATGTGGATTATTTTTAAATGTTTCCTTTTTCATTCTTAAAATCTAATCAAGGTTTGAATACACTGCCATAGTACAAGAAAACTCAAGAGATCTTATGGTATCAAACACAACACTCTGTAATGAAGGTCTGGATAAATTGATTAGCTCTGCTTCATTTGAAAAAGTGACTCCAAATTTCTAATCCAAAAGAATAGGAATGACTATCATTTACCTTCCAAATCATTTAAGGATCCAAACACAGGGAATGTGGGGACAAGGGGGAAAAGGATGAGAACGTGGGTAGAGGTAAGAAAATGAGGGGGAAAACAAATTTTAAGGTTTTTGTTTTGTTTTATTTTACCCCATACAGAATGAATCTGGGATCTTTTTTAGCCTCAGGATAGCTAGTAATCAGACATTAAGATTTATATTGTTTCCCTGTGATTAAGAAATGATCTTGTGATTTCTCGTTGTAGATTTTTCTTTCATAATTCTTTCGTTTTTTCAGTTTAGGATTTCATTACATGTTTCAAAAAAGCAAAACAAAATATTTATCTCCTAAATGTGCATCTAAAATGTCGGGGGGAAAACAAACTGAGTCCCAACGGATTGTGGTAATTACAGACGTAAGTCTCTGCCCAATATAGATTATCCAGAGCAGTAATTTGCAAGGTCACACTGCCAGTTCTGTGAGACTTTGTCTCTGCAGGCAGCTTGTCCTTTTCCCTCTTCTATGGCCTTCTGACCTGACTAGTTTCATTAAGTGCATGATTTCAAGCTGCTTATTGGGAAACACAATATCAAGGCTTCTATTTTATATTGGCTGAATAGGTTTTTTGCTCTTTTATCATGGGAATTTTTAAATGGATTGAAGGTAAAAATTAGAGTAGTGTTTTTTTTTAAAAGAAGAAAAAGAAGGAAAGAAAAGGCATTACTGTTTCCTGTAAAAGTAGTATGATATACTGAAGAGAGTTTCCGGTCTCCATTCTACTCTAATTAGAGCATAACTTTGGATAAGCCATTTGTCCTCTATAGGCTTCCATATGTAAAATGGAGTAGGAAGTATTTCCTCTTCCTAAAACCATAGAGAGAGCCAAATGGTCTCTTCAAGGATATCCAGGCTTAAGATAGATAATTTCTTCAATTTCTTTGGTCTAAGTCATAAGATAGTAACCAAATCTCTCTCTTTCTCTCTATTTTTTTTTTCTGTGATAGTTATTAGAATCCTCCTTCTAAAATAGTTGTTGCCAGGATAAATCCCAAAACTTAGAAAAATAACTGCATTCAAATTGTAAATAGCCACTACATGCAAAGAACCCTTTGAGAAGAAGAATATCAAATCGGGAGGCAATGTCCCTAAACATTTACTCTTAAATTCAGAATATATGAATAAAGATCATTTTATTTAGTGAGTACATGTGTATTTTTGAGCATGTGTGTATGTGTGTGTAATTGAAGGCATCAGATTTCCAAAGCAAATGAAATTGAACTTAAATATTTTCAGAGCAGGAACAGTGTTAGGCATAGAGGTTGACTGGGAAATTAATTTCTAGATTTGATTAATAAAATTCAGAATTCAACACATATGTAGATACACTGTTCAATGTTACATTTCAAAAGGGCATTACAGATAATCCTAAACTCAAACACAGACTGCTGAGTCCCAGTACACATTTTTAATGCCATAACTGGTTGATTCTTCACTTAAATAACAAAATGAGTATAATTCCTATTCTCTCATAAACTTTGTTAAAGCATAATGCAATTGTATATGTAAGAAGAGTAAGAGTTAGATATAGAAAAAAAATTTCCCAGTGGTTCTAAGTAGGGATATGTTTACTTCTTGACCTTGGAAATACCCATGTGGGGAAATTTACATTTTCATCTCTGTTATAAAACTTCTGTACAGTACTGCCCACTTTGAAATTTCATTTTCACTAACTCTTGCTGCCAATAAAGTATAACTACCTAGAGATGTGTATTAGTCAGTGTTCTCTAGGGAAACAGAACCAACAGGAGATATCTGTAAATAGTATGAGATTTTATAAAAATTGTCTCATTCGACCTTGGGGATGCACAAGTCCAAATTACGTAGGGCAGGTTACAAGCCAGGGACTCTGATGAAAGTCCATGATGAATTCTCCAGTAGACACTGGCTGTATGAAGTATAGATGGGAATTCTCTCTCTGAAATCTGGAATCACTTCTCATTTTAAGGCCTTCAACTGATTGGATGAGACATCACTCATTGCTAATGGCAATCTCCTCATTTGATTTTAGATGTAATCAGCCATCTATGCAATCAACTTACTGATGATTAAAGTCCATGAAATGCCCTTGTGTTACAGTTAGCCCAGTGCTTGCTTAACAAAACAACTGGGCAGCATTTCCTGGCCGAGTTGACACATTAGCCCAACCATCACAAGATGGTTGAGAAGAATCCGATGACACCTATTCAAAATAATTTTCCTATATTGCCTACTTATAAAAAATGGCACGATATATATTTTTATAATTTCCTCCAGTTTGACATGAATTGGACAATATCTGTCACATAGTCAGCGATGAAGTTGAGACTAGGTGACAAGTCCTGCAACAAGATTTTTCTTCCCCCCAGATAATGAGAACACACTCAACTCTTCATTTTTCAAAGGACTATGGTCACATGGTTTGACCTAATTCAAAGTGCCAGTAATTCAAATCAAGCAAGTTCTCTTAGTATGGTTAACATGTTTCTTACAGACCTGTGTGACATTATTGAAGCCTTAACCATTGTAGTAGTTACATCTCTACTGTAAGTATCCATATCCATGGCAGGCTGTCAGAGAAGAAAAGATTTCCTTGAACTAAAAATAGGTAGATGACATTATAGAGTGCCAAGGCTGCCTGATTTCCTGCTAAGAATGAATGGTCATGCAACATCTGTCTCACTCTTCTTGGAGATATCAGTGGTCTAGAAACAATACCTAAATTGGAAAGAACAAAAGGTATGTTCCTGTGGAATGAAACTGTGATGTATTACAAGGTGTCCTGTATTAGGACATAGAAAACAGGGGTTCTTGTTCCCCTCTGACATTGATAAGTGTTGTGATTTGGCATAAAACCATTAGCCTGCACCTTTTATTTTGAGATGACTATATCCTCACTTATAAAATGTGAATTTATTTTAAGTTAAAATAAATATGAAAAAAAACTTTAAGAAATATTTAAACTATGCCCAATGCTGTGGCTGCCCGCATAGAGATTACATATTAGAACTTAATACAAAACATTAGCCTGACATGTTGAAATTGCAATTTCTATCATAGTTAAAATTTTATATGTAAAATTATATGGTATTAATTATTTGCTAAGGTGATCAAGTGACTGAGCCAAACATGATGATTTTTGTAAACTGTCAAAACTGCCAAAATGTTGCAGCTGGATGGTTTCAGGGGTTATAGAATGCACTGGCAGCTAGACTGTAAGCTCCATGCAGGCAGTGAGCAGGACCTTTTAATTCACCATTAAAGGCCCAGCACCCAGCACAAGCTTGGAATATAATGGACATTCAACAAATATTTTCAGTTTTACTAAATCAATGGAAGTTAAAATTTACATTGTTTTATTTGTTTCTACTGACTTTTGAGATTTTGCAATTTAAGCAAAAACTTTGGGAAAAATCAATAGGCATGTGATGTGTTCATTCATTTATTCATTCATTCATTTTGCACCTATTTATTGGGTACCTATTATATGCCAAATTTATCTACAAGTGCTGTAGATAAAGTGTTTAAGCTAGCTAGCTAGAGGACACAAAATATTCTCTTTGCTCTTTCTTAAGAATCTTTTTTTCTTTAATGTTATTTGGAATCAAAAGATCCAGGTTCAAGTCTCAAGTTGACTTCTTACTTCACTGATAATTCTAGCAAGTCTTTTAACCTCAGGGGTCTTCAATTGTTGCATTTGAAAAATGGATAAAATAGTACTTCTCTCATCTCTTAGGGTTGTTATTTCAAATGACATAGCAGATATGAAAACGATGGGGAATCCATACACACTCCACCAGCACGGGTGCATTTATAGTTGTTATCTTAACATTGATGGAGATCCCATTTGTGCAGGCTTACCTATAGCAACCAGAGGAAACACTGTAAACTGCATCATGGGAAGTCAAGATGAATACAGATTAAGTTTATCTCCGCAAGGCATTCTGAGGCAACTTAGGGAATCAATTCCACCTCTGCTAAGTTTGATTAATCGCTTCTTTTTTTTCCTTATGGCTCTACTTAGCAAGTGAACTGACAGAAATCAAAGGCCTGGATTTGTCTCCTTATGCCCCATGACTGATGGCTACCTGTTCAGGGATTACCTCTTGAATTGAATAGGAAATATTTACCTGCTGGACAGACAGTTCAAAGTCGTCCTCTGACAGGCAGAATTAATTATGATTCCTGATCACCTGGGGCTTGGGTATAGTGGACAGACCAGCTCTGAACAATAAAAATAAAGAGATGGAGAGAAGGCACTTTTTTCCCTATTATTGACAGAATGATAACTGAATTATTTTTTCTCCCTCATTTTCCTTAAAAATATCCAGGAACTTGTCAGGCAAATTGATAATAATAATAAAGGCAACCTCTTTTTTTTTTTTTTTTTTTCAAAATTAGTAAACTTTATTTTAACTGCCAAAAATAATAATAATAATAAGAGACAAAAGGCAGCTTGACAAATTATGAAAGAATTACTTTAAAAAGTCCTGTCCAGGCATATTTCTCTTATTTAATCTTAAAAACAAACAATTGTTTCTTCAATGTTCACAAAGATGAATACATGAACACAGATTAGCTAAATGACATGACCAAGGTCTCCTTGTTAATGAAGAAAAAAAAACAACCAAAAACAACAATCATTTTAATCACCTCCTTTATACAAGGCAGTATACCAGGCACCTTTTACATATTAAAAAAATTAAACCATATTTTTTTACATGCAGATATATTTCTGTGCGTCAAAGTTGTTACATGGTATATGGCTGTGTTTGTACCCCTTTGACCCTGGGAATCTCAAAGAGCTAAATACAAAGGCACATCAAAATTCATGGAGAATCAAATTCTTTCAATCTTAGAGATCTTGCACCGTGACAACTGGCTTCAGAATGTGATCATATTCCACACGTTTGAAGTTAGAGGACAATGGGACTTCAGAACCAATTCCATGACTTCTACCTACACAGAATATATATACTCACACACATACACACACACAAACAATACATACATGCCATACAATGATGCCACCTTGAACACTGTATGGTCCTGGGCACTTGGCAAATACCACGTTGAGCATGTGAACCTGTTAGGCAGCATGATGTCTAGGGGTACATATTCAATGTTTCAGTCTTCAAGCACAGAATTGGGAGTGGGCCCACTCCGCTTCCATCCATCCACCTGGCACTGCAATACCTCTAAGACCTTCCTTTTGGACACAATATTGCACTGTGGGGAAAGTTTCAGGAGGAGCATGGAAAGATGGCAGGGGAGGAAGAGGGGGAAGCAGAGATGAGAGAAATGGGGAAGAAGGAAAAGGATGCAATGCCTTTTTCAGCACAGTTAGCCCCTTTGTAACAACTGGCAAGCAAGCTTCTCTACCCCTTCCTCCTCCTTGCTGAGCTTTCTAATGGAACAAGCAAATAAAGCTAATTTTATTTTGTATCACCAACTACTTAATGTAATAGTGCTTAGTACACCAGGTAGCATGAGTATCAAATAGGCAAATGAACCATATGTTCCCATATTTAAGGAAGAATGACAGTCTGCATAATGCCAGGCTTATTACAATCTCCCTTCTGTGCTGCCTCTGTGTAATAAAATTTTAAATTGTTCATACTCAACTCCTGAGAGCCTTGTTAAGGTGAGCTTTTCCAAGGGAATACATGCTGAAGATGTCAAGAGCCATCTGATACTCTTGCCTGTGTCACACAAAGACGTAACAAGCTAAAATCCTGTGTGTGCCTCTGTCAGTCTTGCCCTCGTTATTTCCACTTGCCATCAGGTTTCCCTTTCTTTATTCCCACTGGCCTTCAGCGGACTGGACCATTGACCCTTTAATACAATGTGTGAACTGCTGGCCTGTCATGATCTGACAGAGCTCCAGTTCATTAAAGATGTAAAGCCTGCCGTTAAACCCAGCCTGCCCAGCGTGGTGTGTGCTATTTTATACTACCTTGTGTTGGCCTATTGCTGGCGTAGTTCCCAATTTAAAATGTTTTAATTGTGAGTAATCATGCCTTGGGGCTTCAAATCAAAGGCAAATATGCCAATTAAAAAAGTTCAACAAATAAATAACATCTACTTATAAATTGTACTGTGTCTTCTAACAGGAAAAGTTGTAAGCTTCATTGTAGATGTAGAATTGCTGTGCATTCATAGGCTGTATGGGTAGGTTTCTAACTTTCTAATGCAAAAGAATCTTGTAAAAAAAGTGCAGAGCACAGACCCGAGCCCAGAATTTTGATTCAGTAGGTGTGGAGTAGAGCTGAGGAATCTGTATTTTTATAAGACCTCCTCTATTCCCTGTGCTCCCAAGAGAAGCAGACGCTGTCGTGTGACATTGGCTTGGTACATACATATGTATTTATAAATTAGAAACTTTCCTCATTTTATCTGCTTCCCCTTAGAACTTTGCTTCCTATGCTAAAAAGATCAATGCTTCATCTTTTAAGTCCTCCTCCATTTAGTTTCATTTTGGAAATTTGAATACAATTAAATACAATATGCCCTAGAATGGTGTCCACTTGTTTTTAGTACTTGCTTCTACTTTTAGTGACATTTGAAACTTCCAAATTTTACATAAATATTCAACAGCAATAATTTTGTAGACATGAAAGGTCAATTATTAGTGTAGTTTATACAAACAACCTTTTGTTCTTGATTTTATTTTGGAGTAAAGAAGTGATTACTTGAAAAGTTTAAAGTATCAAGCCCTTTACTTAAAAAGAAAATGGTTGCTCAATAGGTGTTTGTTATACCTATATCTTCTTATAGAAGCCTGTGGACATAGAGAAAAGAAATAGAAAGAAAGAAAAAGAAATATAATTGCTGACTTGATAGAAATTACTTTTCAGTTGAAGGAATAAAGGCTAGATCAATTCTGTGGAGATCAGTCTTGTTAATTTCTTCTAAACGAGGAAAGAGGCTGTCAGAGAAATTTTTTAGTCACTGGCTTTATTCTTCAATATTTCTTTGTATTTTTTTCCACAGTGAAATATTTTTTATTTTACTAAATGAAATTTTACACAAGAACCTACTTCATAAAGCAGATAATACTGAACCTATCTGGCTATGGCTTTTATGCAAGACTTAAAACCCTATGCAATGTCCTCTCCTCATCCTCTTAGCCGCAAGCAGCCATGATATGTTCCAAGAATCCCCTAGTTCTCCTGAGGGCCGAGCTTGAGAACTACTGATTTGGAGTGACAAATATGATTCTCAAGTGTAACTTGTCAAACTATTCATTTATTTATAAAGCAGAGTTGCAAACCAATTTGACAGGCCTTGGGAAAAATTCTGGGTTTACAAATTTTGAATGAGCTCAAAGACTTGTGGAATAGGCAGACAGGTCATCAGCTACAGAGCTTGAAGTGGGGGATGGGGTAAGAATGGTTCCCAGAAAAGGAAGGTGGGAGGTGCAGGCTTGTTCTGACTGTCTTGCTCCTTACTTAATATCATACTTAGAGCCATTTCCAAGGTTTACATATAGAATTCCCTTCCTCAATACACAATGCATTTTCCCTATAGTTCCTATAAATACAAGTAAAGGAGACTCAAATCATTTTGTAAAGCATCTGACAGCTTTGACTAATAAACGGATGCTTGGCTGTAGTTAATAACATAACTATAACATCTCAAGTTGACTTACACGACCAGAAATATCTCCCCTACTTGACTCTGAGTCTATATCATAATGGTGATAACAGCCATTTGTAGAATATACCCATATTGGGCAATGTGTTCAGATTTTAAATAAAATATTTTATTTAATTTTCATGACATACCTATTATGGAGGTATTATTCATATTTTTAGATGGATAAATCTAAGAGAGGTTAACTATCACACCCACATTCACAGATAGTAAGTAATAGAGAAGCATTCAAATTCTGGAAGCTCTGACTCCAAGGTTATGTTCAACCTTACATACCACACTATAAGCCTTTAGTTAGCTTTCTGGTGTATTGCAGTGTCTATCTGTGGAGTTAAACGTGGACCTTCTTACTATGTATATTATTTTCCTTAAGATTGGACTAAAAACGTATCTGAAAACAATGATCTAGGCAGTGTAACTATATTTTTATATGTTAGAGCTATAGAATAAGCGTATATATCATAAAATACTAATGGATGGAGTCTTAATTGACATTAATATAATAAAATAAATCACTCCTTTTGTGGCTTAGCATCCCACATTCACAATGTTCCAAAGACTGACTGGATTTTTAATAGTGTACAATAAAATTTTGGTGACATAAAGACAGATTTGCAAATTTGATTATCAGCTCTAAACTCACTAAGCTCCTCAAAGGAATTGACCTAGGAATGGAATTGTGTATAAAGATGAAGATAAAAAGGTTAAGGATAGCAGGCAAGGAGTCATGTCCAAATCAGTCTCCTATTGGCAGTCATACTTTAAGACTAGTCTTACAGATCCTGAAGAATATAATCATTGAATAGCCAAAGGGGATTCAGAAATGGAAGTTTCCCTATCATCTGTCCCTTTCAAAACCTCTTCATGATAGCAAAGAGAAGCATTTCCCAGGTAAGCATGTTCAGAAATTACCAAATTACAGAGAGCACAAATGAACAGGGATAATAATCACTTAATCAGCCCCACTTCCTGAAGGAAACTGGGGACCACTAGGTTAAGTTCATCTGGCTGTATTTGAATCTCTTCTATCTATCTTGAAGTTACTTGCCACTATAACTTTACCTTGTAAAATTTCAAAGCCTTGAGGAAATCACTTAATAGGCTCATCATCATAAATGTAATGAAAATCATAACCAAAATGTCCTCACATTCTTCAAACTTCTCGATTCAGTTCTGCACAACTCTCTCTCATTGTGTTTTCAATTGGTTCTCCTTTAGTTATTTTGGGAACACACTTTTTTTTTTCTAATTTCCTTTAACTCCCATGTTCACAAACTTTTTTGTCCTTTGCCAACCTTATAATTTCCCATCTTTTCTTTTGATTCGTTTAGGCTGTAAGGCGTGTTAGCATATGAATCTATATAAATTCCTTTTTGTGTTGTCTGAGGCATCCCAAAATACTGCAGCAAATGGAGACACTTTTCTTTATCTTTCCCTTCTTGTAGTGAACAGCTAAATATTCCTCTTAGGCCTATTTCACTGGATTAATTTAGTTAAGCTTTCCATCTGATGCTGTTGTGTTAATGTTAAATCACATTTCCTTAACATTTCGTGGGAATCAGCCTAGCAGCACACATTTTGGCATGCCATAGGAGTAAAGACACATCATGACACCAAATAATTATGTTATTTAGCACCTGGTCTTATCTGCCACTTCCTAATTTGTATAATAATTCAGTCACCCTGAATCTGTGTGTTTGGCTTACATCTCAGCACTACAAATCTGGCATTTAAATTATTTGCGTATATTAACTAAGGACACACATTCTGATGAATTCTGAGGTCTGACTATATGATGCTTGATTTGTGCTTTGGATTTTAGGTCAGTTGAAAGAAAGACTTAACCTTGAAACATTTGGTCATTCATATCAATAATTACATACTAGACAAACAAACTGCAGAAACCAGGTATCCTGAAAAATTAGACACAGGTAGCAGTATTATTTTTATTCCCAATTTAATTAAAATGTGTTTTAATCTATTTCTAATCTCCAGGTAACACTTGTAGTCAGTTGTTTTCTAATTACACCCTTTCGGTTAGCTGCATACACACCCAGATTCTTCCTGAATAACTAATTCATAGGAAGCATATCTTTAGCTATTTAATCTGTTTAAAATATATCTTCTTCTATTCTCCAGAGAGTGGTGAAAAAGGCAACTAAAAGGCAACCATGCATGCCTGTTTTTCCCCTAGGGAGTTGAGACAAATCTACTTTTTGACAAAACAGCAAAATTGGATTTGTGCTACCAATTTAGGATTTCACTTGATGTAGGTTTTCGTTTCAGTTTACATTTTCCTACCTCACCACCCCCTTCTTACTCAATACAAGTTATAACACACTGTGCCTAATGTAACTCCACATAGGGAATCAAAGCAATACTGTTTGCCCAGAGCTGGAACAGATTGAGAAAATATGATGGATACTATCAATACATTTTCTGTGAATCAGTTCAAGGTTTAGGAATCCCCCCAAAGGACCCATATTATCATAGTAATTAATAAGGATATATTATTGATATATTATTGTCTTTAATGGGACCTTTGTTTCATGATTGGTACTGTACAAAAGAATAGTGGAGATTTTCTCTGTAGAATCAAATCTTATCTAGGCAATTTAAATGTATTTCTTCCACTCCACTTCTGCTGCTTTGTAATGCATCAGCAAACTAACAGAAATTCACTTAGTCAAATAACCACATTGTTTTGTTTCTTTAAAAGCTTGCTATATGTATAAAGAATGTGATTATTTGACTAAGTGAATTTCTGTTAGTTTACTAAACTTATCGACAATATTAATAAGTATAGGTTCTTGTCCAGAAAGAAAAGGCTAAAGTTTCAAGAGTGATAGGCCCAGAAGAGACATATTTATTAAGTAATTACTAATTGTAGGCATTCTTGGAGATCACAAAGATATAAACAATACTAGTTACCATATTTTGAGCAGCAATGATAAGCACTTTTTATATATGTTCCTTCGTTTAACCTTCAAAACAAACTAAACAAAGTGAATATGTCAGTTCATCCCAAATTGATTTTTAGATTCAATGCAATACCAATCAAAATTCCAACAGCCTAACTAACAGAAATAGAAAAGTCAATTACCAAATATTTTGGAATGTAAAATCGTCCCAAATAGCTAAAACCACTCTGGAGAAAAAAAAAAAAAAAAAAAAAAAAAGAAGTGCAAAGTCAGAGGACTCATGCTTCCTGACTTTGAAGTATATTATAAAGCTACAGTGGTCAAAACAGCATGGTATTGGCATAAATATAGACACATTGTTCAATAGCATTGAATTAAGAGTTCAGAACTAGATCCTCACCTCTATGGTCAACATATTTTTGATAAGCCTATCCAGTCTACTTTTCTGGTACAGAACAGTCTCTTCAACAAATGGTGCTGGGAGAACTAGATATCCATAACTAAAGGAATGAAAGAGGATCCCTATCTCATACCCTATACAAGAATCAACCCAAATTGATCAAACAACTAAACATAAAAGCCAGGACCATAAAAGTTCTAGAAGATAATGTAGGGAAACATCTAAAAGATCTTGTAGTAGGTGAGAGTATAATACTAATACAAGATGACATTACTGGGTGGGTTGGGAGAAACATACACCAAATGTAAGATATTGGCTATAGTTAGTAGTAATGTTTTGATAATGTTTTTTCATAGTTTGTAACAATTTTTCACAACAATGTAAGGTGTTGGTGGTGAGGTGATATATGGGAGCCCTGTATGAGAATTGGATGTTTGTTTTGTAAGTTCACAACTTACACTATATACTTACTGTTTATAGATGTTCATGTGTGAATAACTTCAATTTTTTTAAAAAGTTTACAAAAGTAATATATCCAGAACCCAAATCCAAAGCAATCTGACTTTTTTTTTTTTAATTTTTAAAGAAGCTTTAGATAACAACGTTACATCAAAAATATAGGGTGTGGGAAAGTGTGGGAGGGTGAGGAAGGGGGCATATGGGAATCCCTGATATTTTTTATGTAACATTGATGTAATCTAAAGCTTCTTTAAAATAAAAAATAATAATAATAAAAAATATATAGGGGATTCCCATATACCCCACCCCTCACCCTTACCCACTTCCCCCCATTAACAACATATTTCATTAGTGTGATACATTTGTTACAATTGTACAATATGCATATTTGTTACATATTGAGACATTGCTACTAATCATGTTCTGTAGTTTACATTATAGTTTACACTTTGCACTGCACAATTTTCTAGGTTTTGACAAAATGTATAGTGGCCCGTATCTGTCATTGCAGTGTCATGCAGGACAATTCCAATGTCCCAAAAATGCTCTCTGTTACACCTATTCTTCGCTTTCCCTTCCCTCAGAACCTCTGGTGGCTGCTGCCTTTGTGTCAATGATACAAATTCTTCCATTGCTAGAATAATAAGAGGGTAGCAATCTGACTTTATATCCAGGTTTTAAAACCTCTATACCATTTGTCTCAAAAAAACTTAACTTTTAACAGTCTATTTGAATAGCTAAGGCTCATCTAAAAAGGTAATTAAAAATCTATGGCATCATACTGATTCAAATAATGATGCAATAGAGAAAACACTGGCCCAGGATCAGAAGATCTGCATGTAGGCCTGGATTAAGAAGTAATTTACCTTCTTGCGTCTCCGTTGACCAATGTGGGGAAAAAAAAAACTTAATATTTTAAAAGGGAGAGAGAGAATGTATCCTGTGGACTGTGGAAATGGGGTAGGCATGGGGTGGGGTTAATAAAGAAAGCTGCAAATCTTGGCTGAGTTCCCTTGGAAACAGAACTAAGTACCACTTCTCTGGGAGGTCCAATCTGGGGCAGCAAAAGTGAAACAGGTAAAGACAGGAAGTAATGCAAGGTGATATCTTCCTGCTCTGCTTCACTTCAAGCCACAAAGAAACATAGCTGATAGCTTGGTCTCTCATCTCAGTCAGCCACAGACTGTCTCCAGGTGGGCGGTGCTGAGAAACTGCTTGGGAATAGTCTGTGGAAACTAAGAGGGAATTTATTGCTTGGCTGCCCCTTTGCCGCTGGAAATGCATTATCTGGACCTTCTGACAGCCAAAGCCACCAAGGAAACAGGGGGAAATGTATGTTTCTGAAACAGTAGGAATCAAACCAAGCTTAGGAGGATGGATAGAATTCAGATAAGCTAAGACTGTGGGCACATTAGGGAAAGAGTCTCTAAGATTTTTGTCTGGGAAGTTCTATGAACAAGTGTTAACTCTAAGAAATATTTTCAAATTATGAAAGTCCCTTTAGGAATTAGGCAACTCTTTCCTGAAAAGAATATGTGTGTTCTCTCCCAGGTGGTAGGCAGAATAAAAGAGATGAATAAAATATTTGAGTATTTCTTCTATAAAATTTCTTCAATTTTCTGGCACATATTTCCCTCTTATTTAGAATTTATTAAAGATGATAAGCGTATTGTGCTTTGCTGAAGATAATCCACATCATTTAGTAGAGAGATGCTGGCATTATTTTCTGTGGCCCAATTCAGCAATTTCTCTCTCTCTTGAGATGGCACTTCATCTTTATCTCTTTTAATGTTTCTCATTTTTATTACACAGGTGATGTTATAAGGAAGGATGAATTGGGTTCTCACTAATTTGTTGGTTAAATCTTTAAATTTGGCCTTGCCAGAGGTATGAGTTATTTTCCATTTATAATTGCCATTAGTTATTGACCTAAATATTTACTTGGATTTAAATGAGCAAGCTTTGATATTTACTTGTTTGTGATCAATTCAGTAGTTTTTGTAGCTTGTTAAAATAAAGAATTTTAGCTTAGTAAGTGACAGTGAGATTAGAATAGATATGCTTTATGATAATCAGGTACAAAAACCATTAAAATGTAATATTAATATTTGATCTAAAATGGATTCCAGTGGGACAGTTGACTTAAATCCTAAATTGTGAAGACTCAAAATTTATACATACTTTTCTACTTTTTATCTAACTCATTTTTATCCAATCTATTTTACATTTTCCAGATATCAGTAAAATTAGACAGTCAATTAAAATTTCATGGTCTACAGTTTTATCTTTAGACAGAACTGGAAGCAATACTCCAGTTAATAATCTAACGATAAAAATAGCAGTATTGCTCTAGTTTCAGCAATAAGAAATTATAATTGCCCAATGTCCTAATTTCTCCTAATTTAAGAAATTTAGCTATTGCTAATTTTCTGTCCTCAAACTTTGTAATAGACTATGGTTGATATCGAACAAAAAATTGAAATTTTCTCATTTTCAATTCATACTTTTGCATCTACATATTTAGATCTTTTTATTTATATGGGGTTAATATTTAAATATGTATGAGATTAGGCACAGTGTTAAAATAGATGTGAGTGTTAATCTCTATTATATTTATACATTTTATAGTGAACAAATATCATAGCAGGCAACCTAGGAAAGTAAGGGTAAAATATTTCCCATTAGTCTTTCTGTAGTTTCTTAGGATGACACAAAAATTTGACAATCATGTTCCAGGTAGAGAGCCCAGCAAGTAAATCTGATGTGATACTCTAACTTCCCTCTGTTTTATTCACAGTAGCCTTTCAAGTAGAAGGGAAATCAGACAAATGCATATGACATCTATTACTTTTATTTTCCCTTCACTCTACTTCCTTTCCTGATATTTAGAAGACTCAAATGTTGGATGTTCAATAGCTCTATATAGTCTGCCTTCAACTTATCTGTTAACCTTGAAATGTTTATATAAATTGGAGGATCAGTTTTATACATGTCCTATTTTCAAATGCCACTATAAAATCTATCAACATTACTTGACTGTCAGGCACAATCTATTATTCTACATTTCTGCATTTTTATGCCCATAATGCAATTAGAGGAACTGTGTGGTAAATTACAAATACTGTTAATTTTTCTATCAGTTGCCTGTTTAAACTACATCTACACATGTAAATTTCTTTAAATTTTAATTTTCATAGAACATGTTAAGTGAAAATGCCTTAATTTAGAACTTCTGAATAGAACTCTAAGTTTTGGTGATTTGGGGAAAACATTCTATTCAATTGTGTGAACAATTTAAATATTCTAATTAAATGGATATCCAAGAGTAAAGTTGGAAATAAAGATTTCCAACTGTGAAGTCATTGTGGAATGGTTAGGAAAGAAATATTCATACACAGTGGGTCAGGTGTCAGTACTTGGTGATCCCAAAACTGAGGGCAGTTCAATGTCTGATAACCAGAGATTGGTTAAAGCCACAAAACTTTGTGCGGAAGCCGGTCAGACACAAGAGGTTTAAGACATCAGGCCTGAGCAAGAACCACAGTGAGAATCAGAAAGAGTAGCTTGAGTTACGTAGGAGAGCAAAGGCCATATAGTAGTATCAGCAAAGAATAAGGATTAGATTAATTGCTAACATTTAATTCTCATAACAACTCTATTACCATTCCCAAAATAGAAATAAGGTCATTGTGGCCCTGAAAGATCATGTTGCCAAGTATATAACGATAGAAGTTCAGCAAATTCAAGGAACAGCTTAATGCTGGGGACAGTCTTACTGGCATTAGGCACTTTCAATGCTTCAATATGTGTTCTTCAATTGTAACAAATGTACCACACCTATGAAGGATGTTAATGTGGGAAAAGTGTAGGAGGGGGAGGGGTGGTGCTGTGGGAATCCTCTATATTTTTTATGTAACATTTATGTAATCTAAAGCTTCTTTAAAAATAAAAAAATTAAAATTAAAAAACTAAAAGCTTGGCAGATACCTCTTAGGATGCTTTGCGTTTTGTTCAGAATGGACAGTGGCAAATATTTCCTCCTTTCCTGTGGCTACTAGTCTTCATGGAGTTCTTAGATGAGAAACTAGTTTATTCAACACTTACTTATTGACTATGGAGGTCTCAGGCATAGTACTAAGTGCTTTAAAAAGGTTCTATCATTTAATCCTCAGGATTCTGTGACACAGATACAATTAATCCCCATGTTACAGATGAGAAAGCTGAGCTTCTGGACTGTTCAGTAACTTGGCCCCAGGTCACACAAATACCAAATGTAGGGACTCAGATTCAGATACAGGCAGTTTGAATCCAAAGTCCACGTTCTTACCCACTCTGCTAATTATATATTCCATGATGCTCACATATTCACATAAATACTTTTGTGATCTATTATCTATAAACATTACTACTGCAACATTAAATCCTAGTATAACAGATATATGGATATATATTTTCACATGTAACCAATTACTTTCTTGCCTTCTGCTTTCTTGCCTATATTTTCTATGCTAATTATTCATGCGTATCTCCACATTGATCACCAGTGTTTTCTTTCTGTTTTTAAAGATAACCAAGCTTATCCATACTTGTGGCTGTGATTTGTTTTTAAGTGCCAGAGAAGTTTTATGGAATGAAAGTAGAATATTTTCATATGTTGTTTTCAACTCTCCAATTACAATTTTAAAGTCTCCTTTGGACTACTCCAAAAAAGGACAGAAAAAAAGAAATTTTTATCTTTCTTTATGAATGTTACCCAAGCTACCAATTGAAATGTTCCAGGTGATACTTATATGTGAATCCTGCCTTGTTTGAAAATGTCAGGTGCTGGGTACAGTTTGATTTCAGTTGGGTGTTCTTTTACTTTGTAAATTATTTCTGCTAAGCCATATTTTGATATGAGACAGGGCTGGAAATTCTGTTTTCTTTAATATTCTTGTCTAAATATTCTGCATAAAATCTGGGATAGGATTAGGTGGTTTGCTGCCATCTGCATTGTGACAAGATTATGTTTCCCTACTGTGCTTTTAACATTTCTTAATAATGAAAAGAAAAATATTAAATGAGAAATTAAAAGATTCAAACTATCCTATCAAAAAATTTCTAGTTACAGTAAATTTCTGACTTTCTATACCTTAGGTTGTCAGGAATTTTTTTCACCTATTTAGATGATAAATCAGTTTGTTGATTAGTTTGTTTATTTTTGTAAAACACTTAAAACTAATATTTATTTTTAAATAAATGTTTACATATTGATATTATAAAAATAAAATGGATCCTTACCAAGAAGTAAAAATATCTCTATACATTAAAGTTTGATTGATAATGCATATATTAATGCTTCTCAAATATCTTATGCACACCAATCACTACGTATTTTGGTAAAACATGGATTTCGATTCAGTAGTTTTAGGATGAGACCACAATTTGAGGAACAAAGATATGGGCCATCTTCAGGGCATCTAGTGATGATTCAACAGAAATATCTTGGATGTCATAATTAACATGCAGAATTATTTTACTGCTAGTAAGTTAGAGTGACAAATCTGGAAAGTACGTGAGTGCTAGAGATAATCAAATATAACTTTATTTTCTGATACTAATTACCTGTTTAGCCTTTGGCAGATGTTAACTTTTTGTAGTATCTCAAAGGGTATCTGCACTTGAGAACTATTAGTTGACTGGTGGGCATTTCAAAAGAAATAATCACTTTTAATGATTTTAATTTCAGTACAATTTTAAAAAACATTATTGGATATGTACTATAAGCCTGAAAAGGGCTTATCAGACCACTCTTTTTAAGAATAATCCCTTTCTGAAAGCTAAGTTGAAAATTATATGACAATTGATATTGGTAGCTGGGAAATTTGTTTGATGACCTTTAGATACCAGCAGATATATTATTTTTATAATTTGAAGTGCTTTATTGGCCAAAATGCAATGTTCCTATGTTGCTGAAAATGTTTGGCTAATTCTAAATGCTAGAGGCAAATGGTGCACCCAAATCCATCCCATGATGACCTCTCTTAGTTGAAGGAGATAAAGAATTGTATTTGCCTGGAAGTTCGCTGCACACTCAAATACCTTTGGATGACATTGTCCATGATATTGTGATTCAATTGTTATAGGATCCAGTAAACGAGGTATTCCAGAATTTAAATAAGATCTTGAATGGCTGTTGGTGGGGAATATGGTAATTAATTATATTATCTACATTTCATATTATATAAATGTTAGAAACAAAGATATTTTTGAAATGCAACAAATGCTGTTTTGTTACTGTTCATGGATATGACATGCATGCCAATTGTTTATATTTCTTTCCTTTAAAGCCATTATTGTTAATAATTAGTTTAACATCACTTTTTTCAATACCATCCTGACTACCCACTAATGTTTTGGTGCTGTGTTTTTAAGAGCTTGTTAATTTAATTTGTAAGACAAAATATATAGGGCTAAAATTCAGCAAATGCTTTTATTTTTCCATTTTTTTCATCTCTTCTTATTAAAACGTTTGATGATGATTTCATCAAGAAATCAGTCAGTGTTTTCTCTGAATAAAATGGCATTCTGATGTCTGTTTTGGGCTATTTCTGAATTTCAGAGGAAATTTAATAAGGATGATTTTATGAATGACAAACATCTTAGAAAGATATCCCTTCTTTGTGTATAACATGTGTATTAGTCAGCCAAAGGGGTGCTGATGAAAATACCAGAAATTTGTTGGCTTTTATAAAGGGTATTTATTTGGAGTAGAAGCTGACAGGCCATAAAGAGTAAGTTACTTCCCTCACCAAAGTCTGTTGGCACATGTTGGAGCAAGATGGCTGTCGGTTTCTGTGAGGATTCAGTCTTCCTCTTCCTCCTGAGGCTCCATGGTCCCAGCTTCTTCCAGACTCAGCTGTAGGCTAGCATAAGGCTCATCTCTTTCCCCAGGGCTCATTTCTTTCTGGGCCTTCTCAGCTGTTCAGGGCTCTGTTCTCTTCAGCTGCAAACTATCAGGTGAACAGCTTGGCTCTCTCCCCAGGGCTCCAGCATCCAAAACTAAACTCTGTGTTCTCTTTCTCCATGTCTTTACTTCCCTGTCTTTGATTAAGCATCTGTTTGGATAGCCCACAAGGGGGTGGGGGGTGGGGACTCAAACTGAGTCACCCTAATGATGTGGTTGAATAAAAGCCCTAATCTTGATTTAATAAAGTAAAAGTAAAACATCTGAATCTCACACAATCTAATATGCCCAGAGGAACAGACCAGTTTACAAACACAATCCAATATCTATTTTTGGAATTCATAAACAATACCAAACTGCCACAACATGACTGCATATATTTTAAGAGCATTTATTTCAGTCTGATTCATAAAGCCTTCAATCTTTATACTCTTTACTTTTTAGATGGACTTGGCCACATAATATGCATGGACCATTTGATTATGATGGTTTCTTTATCTGACTAGCCCTGTAAAGAAATTTTCATATTTGACAACCTGTTGTTTGATGGCTGAAAGCACTAAATAAGACCATGTTTACAAAACCATAGACTAGACAGTGTGAAAATTTAATTGAATTTCTCCACAGCCAAGTTCTAGTCTTACCAGCATATTAACTCGGGAAATTGCACAGCACTTCTTATCCATGAAGCATTCGGACACTGTAGCATCAAGCATTAATTTGCTTTTTCTAAAAGTGAATTGGAGGGAAGCGGATGTGGCTCAAACAGTTGGGCACCCGCCTACCACATGGGAGGTCCTGGGATCAGGCCCAAGTGCTTCCTAAATAAGACAAGCATATGCTGCACTTGCCACAACCAGCTAGACGCTGCAACTGGCTAGATGCTGCACCCACTGCAAAGAGCACATGCCAGAAGCCAGCAGACACCACAGCCTGTGAGGAGCAGATGTGGCTCAAGCCACTGGGCACTCGCCTCCCATGTGGGAGGTCCTGGGTTTGGTTCCCGGTGACTTCTGGAGAAGGCAAGCAAACAATGAGCAGACAGATGAGAGAACCATCTTGAGGGGGAGGGATAAATAAACTTTTTAAAAATAAAGTAAATAAGTCTGTTTATAAAAAGTGCATTGGCTTGCTTCACTCAACATAATGTCCTCCAGGTCCATCCATGTTGCCATATGCTTTATGACTTCATTTCTTCTTACAGCTGCATAATATTCCATCATGTGAATAGACCACAGTTTGAAGCAAGCCAGACACAAAAGGACAAATACTCTATGAATGCATTACTATGAACCAAATATATTGTGTAATATATTGTTTGATTAAAAAAAAAAAAATTTACATGTATCCATTACATTTAATTGAGAAATGTATCTATTTATTCATCTGTGTTTACTTTTTAGTTTTTAATTGTTTATGTTTTCAATTATTAAATGTACAAAATAAAGTTAAAAAAAAAAAAAAGGATAAGGAAATACTACCAAAAAAAAAAAAATGCATTGGAATCCAAAATGATTAGTGCAAGTTATAATATGATAATTATCAATACGCTGTCAGAAAAGAAAGCCAGCACCATTTATTCTAATCTGGAGGTTCAGAGTTGACTCATAAGCAGGGACAGAATAATAATGAAAGAATTTTTTTTTTTAATTAGGATAGACCCAGGATTTTAAGAATGTTTCAAAAAGAAAATAAGTGTTTATGAATTAACAATATTAAAGAGCCATATTTCTATTAATTATATATTTTCTCTTCAGAGTGTTTCTCTTGGGGGATGGCAGCCTCAAGATATATAACGTTACCAGGTCAGATGCTGGACCATATACGTGCATGGCCACAAATCAGTTTGGTGTTGCGGAGAACACTGGAAGCCTGGTTGTAAAAGGTATTTCATTATCTTCATTTGTTCTTGATGACTATTGGAAATAGGTAGCATGCCGTGACCTCTATCACAATGTCACATATGGGTCATATGGTATATGTGAAATATTGACATCACTATTTAAGAGTTGCATTACCGTACTCATTAATATTGTACACACTTTGCCCCTGGGCTTATGACCATGGTCAATATGAATGTTTCAGCATTTGAAAACCCTATCAGCACAGAGTCAAAACCTGCAGCTAAAATATTTGAATTTTTACAATTCCCTTTTTGTGGAGGCCGATGGACTGTTTTGATAAAATCAGTGTATTTTATTGTTCTTGGTTAAAATTCATTCAGAAACTGATTGTTTATGAAATTTTACATGTGTATAAGGCTACCAAGTACATAACTGTTTTATTTATATAACTCTAGGTATATAAACTAATGAAATAGTCTCTTGCACATACTTTAACAGGCAGTTTATTTCAAAGAGAAAGTATTAAAAACATAATGTCTATATGAATCATTATTATATTCTTATCATAGTAAACAGATAAACTCATTCAATTTGGGATGGTAAAACTGCATACTCTATTTTTAAGGCCTTTAAATAGTATCAATCCAAACATCCCTACATATATCACCAAGGGACATAATTAGTATTAGAGTTGCCTATTCCCCATTTTTGCTATTTTATTTTATTGAATCTCAGCTCATAAAGCTAGTATGTTTACTGGAAGCCATGTCACCTCTATCATTTCCTTGCCTCCCAGGTTATATAAAAATGACTATCTTGATAAAGCAGTCTGAGCAGCTAATTAAGCCCAAGTGATTAAATTCAGCAGTTGGTGCTTTCTCATCTTTTCTATCAAAAAAATACATATATTCAAGAAAAAGTAGTTAGCTATTACACTTCAACTATCCTTTAAAATGTCTCAAGGAAAATAAACACCCACTTATATCACTGGAAGATATTTCTGCCAACTTGAGGTCTCAAGTATATTACATTAGGCCAACAGTTGTCTGAAGAGCTTAGAGGGAATGTGTGTGATGAAACTTGATGTGTCAAAATCCAACCAGTAGGGTACATTTTGAAAAACTGTACTTCCTTAAGATAGTATTCTCATATTTTTAAGACAGAGATGAACTTATTGTTTCAAGATATGTACAATAGCTATATTTCATAATAGGGTATTTCTTCATCAAATTTTTGCCAATGTTCATATACTGGAAAATGTGAATGCATTATGTTTAAAGAAGTAACATGTCTGTTTTAAAAGAGAAGAAATTCATTACATCGTTCAAATTAATGCAATATAGGTAGCACACATTAATTTTATTACAGCAGAAGATTCAACTACACTGAAGAATAAAATACAATGCAATTAAGTGGTTAATGTCTGTAGAAATCCAGGGGGAATTAAAATACAAAATATAAAAGTTAGAAATCATCAGTGGTGGGACTGTTGTTTCCCAAAGAAAGTTTTTATAGAATACTGGTGATCTGTGAGCTAGACCAATGGTTTTGCTGCTAAAAAGAAATGATGAGGATTCTACCCACCCCATGCTACTTCACCCGTAGAAGCCAAGAAAAAAAAATTAATGGATCGATTGAGCTGAATGAATAGTTTCTCCTCCTTGAACTGTCTTTAAACTTTTGGCACCATGACATTCACTGTCCAAAAATAATTGTTGGGAGAAATATATTAATATATATGTATTATATGTAAATATATAATAAATATTAACTGAGAAACTCAGAAGCAACTGGAATGTGCTTAGTTCTCAAAGTAGCAATTGCATATTTCCAAGGTATAGCATAGTCCTGTTTTCTGCTAGTGAGGGTCCTAGTTCTTATGATGGAAATAAGTAGATCTATGTTTTAGGATATTCCATAAAGAATGCCATAATCCCCAGACACTTTGCTCTTGTTACAAATAAGAGAATAATTAATCAAGATTTCTCAGTTTTTAAAAAAATAACCTGACAGATTTTTTAAAAAACTGATTTCTTGTGTTCTTTCTTGGGGCTAATGAAACACAATTATCCCACTCTACAATCCTGATCACCTTCACCTACTGTACTTTTTCTTCTTTTGTAGTACTTTTTATCTTCTTACAACTATATAGTTTACTTATTTGTTATGTCTATGGTTTCTTGTTTATCTTTTCCTCCTCTAGAACAGAACCAGGGATCTTTGTTCATTTTATTCAGTTATGAACCACAAATCCTAGAATCATGACAGGAATGCTGCATGTATTCAATCAATATTTCTGGATTGAATAAAAGGCTCTTCTCTTACCCCTTAGTTCACAGGGATAATTTCCATCCTGACTTTTTTTCTCTGCACTGAAATCTGAAAGTTTTTAATTTTTCAAGGATTAAGCTTCTTAAAACACTTTGTAAAGAGCATCGAAGGAAAACAACAAGCTTTGCAATGCTTTTACTTACCTAGTTTAGGGTAAGTAGCTGTATATTTCTAATAGAAATAGATATTCTCACACTGCTAAGGAGGGAAAACATGAAACTACTATTAAATACTTCATGGAGACAACTCACCATTCTGGTCTTTTCAACACAGTCCCTGAGAATGATGCACATATATAAGCAAAAAGAGTATATGTTAATATAGCTGATATCAATAGTCATGATTACCAATTTATTTACCATTCATTTATATCCAGTACCGAGAAGGAAGTTTTGGTTGTTAATTTTAACCTTCATGAAATATCTGCATCCAAAGTTAAAGGGATTTGGGGGCCTTTTGCTTCTTTGCCATTGACAAGTGCCACTTTCTGCAATATAAATAAAACTACATATACATAATTATGCAAACATATGAATAAATAAAATGACTACATATACATAAAATGTGTGTACACTATGAATAACAGCATCTTTAGGAACTTTGCTCCCCCCCCATTTGTAACCTATCATCTGTATTAAACTGTGTGATTGCCATGAAAATTCAGTTCCAAGATAAGTTTATTATTAGCAAGTCCCACTACCTGGCCTGCTATCTCTAATTCCCTTTCACAGAGAAACGAAAGCATCATTTCCAAGGGATTATTATTTTTAACAAGCAATAAATTTAAAGCTTTGATCTGGGATAGGGTTGTAATAGTGTCCATTGATTCAACTATTTTCTTGACTGTTGAGAGTCTAGCCATGTGGTTGTTAAGATGATTTAATATGTGTGTGTATATGTATGCATGTACACGTACATGTGTTTTCTTATCTATAATATTCATCTGATTGTCATTACAGAGTAGAATATAATTTTGTTTCTCAAGCCGAAACCAGCATAAAATGACCTTAGCAGTAATAGGATAGTAAGGAGCAAATGAGAAATTTCAGTAAAGCTGATAAAACAATCATCTCTCTTTGAATTTCCTTATCAGCCTCAGTCATGCAAGAAGCATTGTTGTTAGATAATATGTTAAAAAGATAATAGTTACAAGAGTAAGATATTTTCCAGCTTAGTTTTTAGCTGCTCTGGCTTATTGGTGTTAAGAGGATTCTGGACTTATCTGCACTAGATGTCAGAAATTTCCATTTCACTAATGCAGCAGGAAAAGGCCATTTTCCATTCAAACATTGCTAGTGCAATTAGCATCAGCCTTGCCATAGCCTCAGAAGATGCCCAGTGTAATTTGAGGACATGTTCCATAGGCAAAAACAGCAAATAGAAAGGAAGTAGAGTTTAAATGTTTTCATTTTGGAGGATTTAGATTAAAATTACACTGTGTACAAACAGTAAGAGGTATATGAAAATCACATAAAAGGGGAAATTATTTGATCTGGCATTTGGAAAATTATTAAAAAGCAAAGTAACAGCAGGCTATAAAAATGATCTTGTTTGCAGGCAACATTTGTTTTTGTTTCCCCACTGGAGAAGTTTTGGATGTTCAATTATAGGCCTCATTGCTTCAGCATTATTTTAAACTGAAATGTCGGAACTTGGAAAAGCATATCTAATGTGCAAATTAAGTTTATTGCTGCTCATTTAGTTGTTTATTCTTTGTGATAGAAGTCTTTATTATAGCAGCATAGAGAGAGGCCTATCCATTTTCTCCTGCAGAATGGGGGTATCACCTAATATGGGTCTACATTTCCTAAGAGAAATACTCAAGATAGATATATAATTGGAGGATTTGGGCTTTAAAAGACAGTTTACAGGATTTGAAGTGTTGAGTTCAGCTTTACCAAGAAACCCAGTTTCATTGAGTAAACTGAAAAGTACCATTTCAGAGAAATGACAAGACATATTGGACTAGAGCCTTCATATGTTAAATTGTTAAAAGTAATGGAGAAGCTTCCCAGTACTGCTAACATCTCCTCCAAAATATTTAATTCCATACCCCAATATTCTACAAAGAGTGCTTTGTAATATTTTAATAGAACAAGGACTTTGATTAAAAAACTTGATAGTAGAGACAATTTTCAAGGTGAAAAATGTAAAGTGAATTACAATACTGGACAGAAATAAAATTTTCCACCTCCAACCTCAAAAACAAGGCAAAGTGGATTCTTGACATCTGAATACCACAATCTCTTCACATAAAAATGTGAAAATGGAAAACTTACCAATTGAAACAAACCCATTCATATCAATGTTATATTGGTCTTCATAAGAGTTTAGTCCATGGTCCTTTAAAAGAGTAGGGGATATTACTCAGATTAAATTTCCAAGTATGCTAAGCAGTTGTTTTTTATTTTGTTTTGTTTTTATTTATTTAGCAATTGCTTGTTTTGTTTTTAATGTGTGGAGAAGCATATAAAGTGGTTAAGAGCACAGTCTTTGGAATTAGATCCATTAGCTCTATTACTATCATGTGCTCTGGAGGAGTTTTTTTTTTTTTTCTTCTTACTGTTATTGATAGTAAAGTCTTTATTATTTTCATCATAATTAACTACATTTATTGAATTCATAGTCTGTGCCAGGCACTGATAGGTGCTTTATGTATATCTCACTGAACATTCAGAAAAACACTTTGAAGCAGAGAGCATTGTCTCCATCTTACATAAGTGGAGACTGAGGCACAGATTACTGACAGTTCTTGCCCAAAGTACCTGTGTCAGTAAGTAGTAGAACCTGAATTTTTAAAATTTATTTTCCTTTTCTAACTTCCAGTACATTTATGTAACAATAAAGGCATGAGACCATTTCACATGACATTGCTTAAAGCCCAGAAGGTATGAGAATACAGGAATTTGCAGATATCAGTACACTCCCCCCTAAAATACTTCAACATTGATTCATTAAATTGAGTTCAGTATTTTTTTACACTTTTTAAAATGATATAAGATGTGCATATCATAGAATGCATAAATTTTAAGCATACATTTGCTAGATTTTTGGCAAAAGCACACACATGTCTAACCCCAGACTATACCAAGATATACAACATTACCATCACTCTAGTGTGGGGATATTGCTTTGTGCCCATTCTTAATCAATCCCTGTCTCTACTCCACTCCTTAAAGCAACTACTAAGATTTTTGTCCACCATAGATTTTATGCAAATGCAATCTAAATTCAAATCAAATGTTATACAAATACAGACTTCTTTGTGTCAGTCTTCCTACACTCAGATAAATACTAGCTGTACATCTCCTATTTTATTAAAAATAAATAAAACTATAAAACTTTAACCAGTAGTAGTTTTAATCTGTGAAGTAAAAATATCTTTATCAAATAAATAAAAGGTCTGAACCTATATACAGTAATACCTTTTATTTCACTTGATCGCTAAGTCTCTTTGTCTTCAGTTTCCCTCCCAAACCTGTACTTACCTTACTTGTTTGCACTTGTGCTCTGAATATTTGGCTGACAACGGAAAGTTCAGTAAATTTTCCTTGACTCCATTCTAATCCTAAAAGAAACATCTACCTTACTCTCTTCCTCAGGCATTCTCTCTCTAAACTAGCACAGTGGGTACCTGTGGTCTAGTATACCTTTTTTAGGAATATTATGTCTCACTAAGAAGTAAAATAGCCTCAAGTGCAACCTAGGTTATCAGTCTATGTATCAAGAATACATAAGCAAGCAGTTAGCAAAACCCAAAAGAAAGGTGGGTGGAAAGGACGAAAGGGAAAGAATAATCAGATGGATAGAATTCAGCCTGAATATCAGTTTCTAGCTTTTATTTTCTCAGTTTTAACCCCACCCCAGCACTACCATAAATGTTCTGAAGGAAATACCCTCTTTCTGTAAGGTCCTAAGGCCTGACGAAATAAAATCTCCTAATTCCACCTCTTAAAAAATCTGCAGACAAAATAATATAAAAAATAAAAAATGAAAAAAAAAGATATAAAAAAAAATCTGCAGAGACCTTTAAAACAATAATTTACTGCAATCCAGCATAAAGTTATCAGTTGGAGAGCTGTTTGAGAGTATGTTATGTATTTATGAGAAATATAAATATCAGGCCATAAATACAGTCATTCCCTATTATGTATTAACAGCTTTGAAACAGAGTAGTTGACATATCTAATTTATTAAGTGTAATATACAGTGCATGCTCTTTTTAAATAGATGCCAGACCCTGTTTTGATTATTTGTTAACATAGAAGTGTGTTTACACTTGACATTATTACTTCCTAAGGAAATGCTCAGTGTAACCTTGCATGATACTTTGTCACGTTTTCTCATTTTGACATCTCAACTTTTAGACAATTACTTTCTCTAGATTGGTTCTTTATTTTACTCTGGAGTACTTTGCAGTCTTGTAATATATATTTTAAATAATTTAAATGTTGGAGTGGAATATGTTGACCATGATTACTTTTTGCATTGACACCAAATTATATTCTGCCTGTGGTGGACTATAACAAATGCTGAATGAAGATTTTAATCTGTACAAATACATCTGAACAGATAATCTTGCACTTAGCTAAGAGGACATAAAACATCCAAGATTTATACAAGTATATGTTTAAAGAGGTCAAGCATATTAAATAAAGTCTAATAACTCCCTAATTTTTTTTTTTTTTTTTTT
>JAKSZT010053825.1:657430-740481 GCA_026826555.1 Tolypeutes matacus | reverse complement strand
TCTCTCTCTCTCTCTCTCTCTCTCTCTCTCTCTCTCTCTCTCTCTCTCTCTAACCTGTGTTTCACAGAGTTCCACTATTTCAGGATTACATGCCATGGTATAAATCTATTTCCAAGCTTTGTTCTGGGAATTTGGTGGGCCTTGACATTATGCTCACTCATATTCCATAGTCCCAGAATATCTTCCTGAATAATTCATTAAAAAATGTCCTCTATTAATTTTTCTAGAACCCTAATGTTTAGATGTTAGATTTCCTAGACTGGTACTCTAATTATCAATGTGTATGTTTTCTCATTTTGACATCTGAGCTTTGAGGCAAGTGCTTTCTCTAGATTTGTTCTTCATTTGTTTATTTTACCATGGGGTTTTTGTAGTCTTTTAATATGTACTTTAAATAATTTAAACACTGAAGTGGAAGATAAGTGGGTAATGGTAAACTAAAATATGTGGACCATGTTGACTTTGTCCACTGAAACTAAAGTATATAAATGCACGCCCAAACATATACATATCTAGTATACTAGATTTGTATATTATGGAGTAAATGGTACTTTCTCTATATTTTATGTATTTATGTATATAATTCTTTTTCCTCCTAGTATCCATTTTATAGCATTTTGTTCTATTTTCTGGAAAATATTCTCAACTTCATCTCCCAAGCCTTCTATTGGGTGTTCTTTTCCTATTTCTTTTTCTAAGTGTCTTTTGTTTTTATAATTTCCTTTTTATAATTTCTTCCCTCTGTCGAACCTGGTTATCAGCAGTTCAGATAGCCTCTGTTTCATGTGCTCAAGAGAATAGAGATGGTCCTCATTATTCACAGAGTCTGTATCTGTGAATTTGCCTACTTACTAAAATTTATTTGTAACCCCAAAATCAAAACTTGTGGCACCATCTAAGTCATTCATAGGCATGTGCAGTGCAGTGAAAAATTTGAGCTGCACGATGCTGCCGATGCTGTGAAATTCCCAGCTGAGGTCAAACGAAGACATGCTCTGCCTTCTTGTTTCACCTCTCATACTGCAAATATGCTCTTTTCTACCATGTATTTAGTGCTACATTTTTTTGCATTTTGGTGCTTTCTTCTGGTGATGTTCTTGTTTAAAACAACTGCCAAGCACAGTGCTAAAGTACTGTCTAGTGTACCTTATGGTGAAAATGTTTGTTATATAACATTTCAGACATGAGTTATAGTGCTGTTGGCCATGAGTTTAATGTTAATGAATTAACAATATATATTAAATGACTAGTCTTTAAACAGAAAAGTGCCTAAATCAAGTTTATGTATTGATCGGCTGATAAAAATGCAACCAAAGTCTTGAAGGAGCAATGGTTTTCTCTGGGAGCAATGGTTCAGTATTTATTTACTAATTCAGTATTCACAGCTGCTTTAGAGAATATAAATACTAAGAATAATGAGAAGCAACTGAAATCCATCAGTCTTCTGCCAAGGTGGGAAAGAAACCTGAAGCACAAATAACATTTTTTATAAACCCCAAGAGGGGGGTTTAAACTATAAATGAGTTTTCCTGAGCTTTCCCTACTGCCAGCATAGGATTTAGCTTTTCACTAAGTCAGTGTGGAGCAAGTTGCTGTATGATGCACCATGTGAACAAATGCTCAGGCACAATAGAGACATTCAGCAATGACCGCTTTGTTACTTACACAGTACAAGTGGTCCAAAATAGCAGGGGAAGAGATCCCATCACGACTGATACCCCAAGGAAGCAATCGCTAAGGTCAGGGTTGGCAGCTCTGCACAGCCTGCTTCATGTCAGACACAAGGGACAATTGTGCTGCCTGCCTGGTTGGGGCTTTATATACCCCATGGGGAGGGAGCCTGGACAATTAGCAAAGAGCATTCATCAAGCAAACCCTGTGCCCTGTCAAGAAGCTTGGGCTGGTTAAGATTTATCATCTCCCCCAGGCTTCCTGTGGTCTCTTGTGAAATAGAAACATACTAAACACCTACATACAAACAAGCAAAAATGGAAACATACTGAACACCTGCACACAAACAAGCAAGAGGGGAAAGAAGGAGTGTAGGTGATGGCTGGGTGATGGTAGCTGTTTGTGTCCATGACTTTCCCAGCAGTCAGTTATAACTAATTCAACTTCATTCCAATTCTACCAATGTTGTGTCTTATCTCTTTCAATTAGTGGATTTATGTCTCAAAAATATTTTGGCACCATTTAATAATTTTTTAGAAAGGACAGAAATTAAACACTGTGTGACAGTCTGAAGTTCATTTATGAATCCCAAAAAAGAAAAATATTCTGCTTTTGAACTAATCCATTCTTGTGGGTAGGATACCCTTTGGATTGGACTACATCTGTGAGGTGTGACTCAGCTTGAGTCTCTGCCCTGTTGCTGGGTCTGAGAAAAAACAGAGACACACAGAGAGGGAGACACACAGAAGAAAAAAAGGGGCTCCTGTATTTGTTCCTGCCATGTGAGAGAAAGGACTAAATGCAAACAGAGAAGTCCTGAGAGACTGAGAGAGGAGGCCTGGGAAAAGACAAACCCTATGCCTGGTTGCTCACAGCTGAGCTCAGGAAAATGGTAGATCCTGGAGGGGAAGGCAGAGACCTCAGCAAAGATTGGCAACCCTCTTGTTTCACAGGTGGACCCTGAGTGGGACAGTGCCTTAATTTGGACATTTTACAGTCTTGGAACTGTAAGCTTTTATCCTAAATAGAATCTCCATTAAAAAGTCAACCCATATCTGGTACTTTGCATCAGCAGCCCTTTATCAAACTAAGGCACACTAAGTTTAAAAAGTCATCTTTATATTGGAATTGTTCTGCATGACACTGCAATGGGGATACAGGCCATTATACATTTTTTAAAACCTTTAAAATTGTCCAGTGCAAAGTACAAACCATAATATAAACTATACACCATGGTTAGTAGCAATGCTTCAATATGTGTTCATCAATCATAACAAATGTATCACACTAATGAAGGATGTTGTTAATGGGTAGTGGGTGAGGTATATGGGAATTCCCTATATTTTTTATGTAACATTTACATAATCTAAAACTTCTTTAAAAGTAAAATAAAAAAATTCTACATAATAAAGTCATCTTTCTAGGATATTGCCCATCATATTTTTCTATTGTAATACTATTTTCTCTACTAATTTTTAGGGAAAAAAAATGTTTCATTTAATTGCTATTTAAATAAATTTTGCCAAATGACCGAAAAAGCAGAGTTTAGGAAGTAATGGATCATAAACGCAAATCTTCCACTTCTGTACTAGATCCAACTCCCTCTCACATACTCGGGGATATGTCTCCAAGAATTATTCTCATTCTCTGTTTCCCTCTCTTGCTTCTCCGTTGTTGTTCTACCACATCTTTCCCAACAGCATTTAAACATATTGTTACTCCTAACATTTAAGATCTTTTCTGACCCTACTTCTCCTCCATCTACTGCCTTATTTATGTGTTTTCTTTTAAAGCAAAATTCTTTAAAAGTTGTAAATATTGGCTTTCTTCCTCTGATCTCTTTTGCCAATTCTGTTTTGAGTCAAATCCTGTCAGAGTTTTGTACCTACCATTCCATCAAAATTGCTCTTACCAAGGTGGCTAGGAACCGCCACGCTGTTCAATCCTGTAGTCAGTTCTTAGTCCTCATATTACCTAACCTATCAGAACTGTTGGTCATATCCATTGCCTTGAAACATATTTCTCCTTGGTTTTGAGGATATCATATTTGTCAGGTCTTCCTTTAACATGATGGGTCACTTCTTTTCAGTTTCCTTTCTGGTTTCTCTTAAACTTCACACTTTCAAAAACTGGAGATGCCAGGGATTTGTCCTTGAATTTATTCTATGCTATATTTAACCCTATTCACTTGGAATTTTATCTAGTCTCATGACTTTAAATGCCCTCTATAAGACAATTTTCAGACTTAAATATCCAGCCCAAGAACCTTCTCCTAACCCCCAAATCCTATTTGTCATCTTCACTTAGAAATTTATTGTATCTTAATATTGAACTCCCAAACCTTGCTCCTACTGCGTTTTTCCCCTCTATGTTAATGAGTCTATACTGACAGTTGCTACGACCAAATCCTTGTAACCATTTTTACTCTTCTTTCTTTCAAACCCCATATCCATTTATCCAAGAAAAGATCTCAGCTTCAAATACACACAGCATCCAACCACTTCCCATCACTTCAATTATTAAGCTTCTATTTGAGATACCACTATCTCGTTCACAGAGTGTTACTCTACCTCAGAGGTTCTCAGCTAGGTTGATTTTGTCTCCAAGGATACATTTGACAATGTTTGAAAATAGTTTTGGTTGTCACAACTTAAGGAGTTATATCGACATCAAATGGGTAAAGGCCAGGGATGCTGAAATGCACAATAGAACCCATCATAGAACACACGCTCACACAAACCAAAGAATTATCTGACCCAAAGTGTTAAAAATGTTGAGGAGAAGAAACCCAGCTCCAATATCATAAAATATTTATCCTGAATTTCTTTTTATTCCTCTTCTAGGACCGGAATGTTCCTATTAAAATTTAGATGGGATTTGGTCACACTTAAATATTTGAAATCCTCTAATGGCTCATCAGTTCAGTGTCAATTCTTTTGTTCAATATTCATACTGATGGATACCTGGGAGAAATAAGGCTTCAGTACTAATTAAATGTTTTTTTGTATAAATCATTGAATAAACAATTAGCATATTTCTATGTAAAGTGCTTGTATTTCTATACAAAATAATACTTCTTTCTCCACCTATCAGTTATCATAATCTTTAAGCTATTTTCTAAAGTCCTATTGAGAAGTGGTCCAAATATTTCTAGAAATACAATCTATTATTAAAAATTAATAATAATGAAGAACTTTCTCCTGACTAGTTGAAGTAGCTTTATCACACCAATATTTGTACTATCAACCACAAATATTGCTAAAATCTTTAGAAATAAATATGTATAAATTGCTATTTAAAGAGATTGCCAGGATAAAAATGGCATCTATAACATGAGGGGCAATATCCTAAAGAAATGAGAAATACAGATAGGTTATTCTATCATTCTCCACTGATTTTTTCCCCCAGAAATCTGCCAATCAAAGCATTATGAATCAAGAGAGCAAGAAATCAACAGCAGTTAAATATCTAAGCAAAAATTTTGGTAGTCTTCTAGTGAAAGGGTGTCAAAAATTGGAGTTTAGGAGGGGGCGTACTGAACAACCCAGCCTTGAGTTAGGTCACCTGAAGAACTATGACCTAGTAATAAGAATAAAATAGAATAGGCTAGGACTTAGTACAACTGAGATCTAGACTCATTTCATATCTGTTCTTGATTGGATGCTGTACGATTTCTAACTGAATGCTGGAAAAAATAACATCATAAAACATTTCCATTTTTTGATACATCATGCCAGACATTGACGAAAATATTATCAAGAATAGCTTGAGCTAGGACCAATAACTAAAACTCAGAGCAAAAAGAAACAATAGCAATAGTCACAGCTGTTAAGAATATTGAAATTATTAGACCAAGGCTTTAAAATAACTGTGATTAATATGTTCAAGAAGATAAATAAAAAAATGGAGGATTTCAGAGAAAAAATTACATCTTAACAATCATTTGGAGGGAGCGTGTGTAGCTTAAATGGTTTAGTTTCTGCTTCCCATGAACAAGATCCCAGGTTCCATCCCCAATACTTCCTAAAAACAAACAAACAAAAACAATCCTCACTGGGAAGCAAATGTAGCTCAGTGGTTATGTACCTGCTTTCCATATACAAGGTGCTGGATTCAATCCCCAGTATCTCCTTTAAAAAATCATATGGAAATTCTAGAATTGAAACACAAAAGCTAACATTAAGAACACATTAAATTTATTTAATACAAGATTAGACAGAAGAAAAGAGGATTAGTAAAGTGGAAGATATAAAATATGGGAAGAAAATATCCAAACTGTAACAGGGAGAGAAAATATAATGGAAAATATAGAAAAGAGCATCAAAAACATATTGGGGCATGAGGAATACTTTGAATCTAAGTGAAATTATATTTACAAAAGGATCAAAGAGTGAAGGAGAGAGAGAATGAGGCACAAGAACTATATGAAGAAATAATTTGCCAGAGATTTTTAAAAGCTAAAAAATAACAAGAAGTATTATGTTTAGGAAACTGTATGAGCCCCAGTAAGGATAGTTATAAAGAAATGCTTAACTAAGCAAAAAGTAGTAAAACCAGAGGAAAAGAAAAACAAAGACAGAGAAAACAGATACATTAACTTAAAAAAATAACAGATGTGGCTCAAGTGGTTGAACACCTGCTTCCCACATGGGAGGTCCTGGGTTTGGTTCCCAGTGCCTCCTAAAAAAAAACCAAAGAAACAAACAACAAGCAAAACAAATTTTAAAAAGCCAACTCAGGGGAGCCGATGTGGCTCAGTGGTTGAGCACCGGCTTCCCACATACAAGGTCCCTGGTTCAATCCATGGCCCCAAGTACCTCAGAAAGAGAAACAAAAAAAGAAAAGAAAAGAAAAAAGACTGACAGATGATATCTCAACAGAAATAATGTAATCCAAAAGACAACGGAATGGCTTTTTAAAGGGTTAAAAGAAACTACCAACCAAGAGTTCTATATACAACAAAATCACCCACCAAATGAAGTAAAAATAAAGATGCTTTTAGACAAAACCCAAGAGAATCTATCATATTAGACCTGCACTAAAAGAAGTGCTAATAGAGTTCCTTCAGAGAGAAGGAATATGATCTTAGATAGAAGCATATAAATGTAAGAAGAAATATAAAGCAATGGAAAAGTTTATACTGTAGCTTAATTTAAAGAAGATTGACTATACAAAACAAAAGTAATATTTTCTAGGCATTAATTTGTTTTGAATTATATACTACAATATCAGTATCTAAAAGTGGGAGCAGAGTTAACGCAGCTAAAATATTATGTTTATTGTATTATCCAAAAAGAAAATAAGTAATAATAGTAGAAAGTAATAGGCTAAGGTCACACGTGGTAATCTCCTGCATAAACATTAAAAGAATAATGAAAAATAATGTAGCCATAAGCTAAAGGGGGGAAATTTTGAATCTGTATTATTGATATTTACTTCTATATCTATATCTATCTATCTGATTAATCCAAAAGAAGATAAGGGGAAAAAAGAAAAAATTGGTCCTATAAAATAAATATAAAGCAAATATTAAATATTGAGAAGATAAATTTAACCTCAAGTATATATACATATAGATAGATAAATATATATTTTAGCCTGTATTATAAATAGAAAAGAACTATGTGCTGCTTAAAATATATACACATATGTTTCATGCCAGGATTAATAATAAAAAAAATTGTTGTAACTAGAGTAACATCAGGCTAATTAGATTTTTAGGCAGTGGGCATTATTAGAGATGGAGAAAAGATAATACATAATGGGAAAGAGTCACTTCCACAGGAATATGTAACAAACCTAAATTTGCATGAACTGATTAACAAGATCAAATTATATAAATCAGAGACCGGCACATCTAAACAGAGATATAAACATATCCACAGTCAGTTTTTGGATATATTTATATAACTCCCAATAATTCCATAACTTATATAAGAATAGAGAAAGTGAATAAAAAGAGTAAATATTAACCTTTAGAATATATATTCAATTAAAATGCAAAGGAACATTCAACAAAATTGGCCACATTCTGGACCAGAGTGTAATAAAGCTAGAAATCAGTGTCAAAGCAAAACCTGAAAATACACAATTTTAAAAATTAATGCATCCCTAAATAATGCATTTAAAAAAATAATGGTAAATAGAAAATATCACTGATGGAAAATACAATATATCAAAAGTTGTGGGAGGCAGCAAAAGTTATGCTTATAGGGAAATTACTAGTATTAAAGGGATGGATTAGGAAGTAAAATAATGAAACTCAAGGATGTAAATATTTATATCAAGAAGTAAGAAAAGGAACAATTAATTAAATTCCAAATATTAAAAGGAAGTATTTAATAAAAATAAGAACATACATTAATGAAATAGAAAATATTTAACATATAGAAAATTAACAAAAAGCAAGGTTATTTCTTTGAATAGACTTATAAAATTAAAAAATCCCTACCAAGACTGATCACACCAAAAATAAATCAATAAATAAAAACACAGAGATGAGACAAGATTTTTAATATCAGCGCACAGAGCAGGGTGGGAAGCATCACTCTAAGTCATACAGTGAGTAAAAAGATCACAATTCCATCAGACTGAGAATATATGAACAGATTTCTGGCAAAACAGTTATATAGACCGACATAAGAAAAAAAATAGGAAATTTTAATAATCCTATAGAAAAACATGGCTTTGTCAATGAATTCTTCCAATCATTTAAGGAAAAACAAATGCCCATTTGCACAAACTCTTACAGAGTATAGAGAAAGAAGAAAAACAAAAATAAAAACAAAGCACTCCCCAATTCGTTTTATGAGGTATGTAACCAGGTTCCTAAAACCTGACTAGTGTATTCTGATTAAGATCTCTCTTTCATGTTGGGTAAGGGTCTTCATATGGATAGTCAGGTGCAGCAAGGATGAGTGACACCAGACACAGTTGAGTGAAAAGTTTATTAGTACACACAGGTCCCAGAACCAAGAGGAACAGCCAGAACCACAATCATCCCGGCAGGCAGCAAGCAAAAGGCTACAGTGGGCCCCGGGACTATGCCTTTAAAAGGTTTCATGGGTGGAGCTGTAGGAATTGGTCAAGCAAGAGTGGAGACTGGGGACTTAGTATTTTTTTCAGGGTTCCAACCCAGGTGGTATATGGAGAGGAGAGGGAGAAGCTGTTTATTTCATATAAGCAGGTGTCGGGGACCTAATGCAGGATGTGCAATGCTGAGGCGTCATGACAATGCAAAGCCCCCGTATTAGTTTAATTTATAGGCACAAAAGCCCAAGTACAAATTAGCAAATAAAATTCAAGAATATACCAAAAGATTTATTTCAGAAATTCAAATTTTCTTTAATGTTTAAATATAAATTGGATGCAGAAAAAGACAAAATTCAACAATTTATGATTAAAAAATACAAAAAGTTTAGCAAATAAGAGGAAAAGGGACTTGTGCGTGGTAAAGTACAACAAGCTTACATAAAATGTCATACCTTAAGGAGAAACTGAAATTAGATTTAATGGTGAAATCCTGAAATTCCTAAGATACGGAATGAGAAAAAATGATGCTTCTATCATCAGGCCTGGATACACTATGCAGGGAAATAAAGTAAGAAAATAAAATAAATGGCATTGATTTTGAGAAAAAAAGAGAGGAAAATGCTATTATTTTCAGACAACGTGATCATGGAGATAGAAAAAAATTTAGTAGATATAGCAAAGATAATTGATACTAGATCCATAGACAAAGAAACTGAATTTCTATATTCTAATGACAATTTAGTGACAATCCACATCAAAGAACAGCTTCTGCAAGTCAACGTATTAGAGATAACATCTCACTTCTGCAAATCAGCTAACAACAGTCTCACTCCATAAAAACTCTGATTCTGAGTGCCAACTATTCAACAATCATCTCACCCAAGTAATTGTACTTCTACAGATGGATTCCTGAACTCCAGGTCTTCCAAAAAAATATTATATAAGATCAGCATCTTCTCTGCTCATGAAGATTGTACCTGATCAACATTGTTTTCCTTAATATAGTAAGAAAAAATTTGGCTCTGTTTTTATTTCTGGCATTGTATTATTCTCATTACCCTTAAATGGTGCAAAATATTAATGAAAGAAATACAAAAGTTCTAAATAAATGATGGAAATATACAGTCATGGATTGGAGTATCCAACAGTGTGAAGATATCAACTACTTACAATTTGATCTATCTATTCTGTGAATACCCAATTAAAATCTCAGCAGGTCCCTGTGGAAATGCTTAAGCTAATTGAAAAATTTATATGAATAAATAAAGGTCAAGAATAGCAAAGACAATCATGCAGAAGAATGACACAACCCTCTGGAGGATTACTACTTTTTTTTTTTTTTAATATATAGATACATTATTTTAAAAAGATACTTAGATTACATAAATGTTACATAAAAATATAGGCAATTCCCATATGCCCCGCTGCCTACATCTTCCACATTTTCCCACATTAACAACATCCTTCATTAGTGGGGTACATTCATTACAATTGATGTACACATTTTGGAGCATTGCCACTAAGCATGGATTATAGTTTACGTTGTAGTTTACACTCTTTCCCCCACAATTTTGTAGGTTATGGCAAGATATGGATTACTACTATCTAAAATCAGAGTTTTTATAAAACTTCTTTAAAATGTGGTATGAATCCAAGGAAAAACGAATAGATCATTGGAACAGAATAGTGAGTTCAGAAACAAACCTATGCATATAAATTCACTCTATTTATTAAACACAATTTCAACTGTAATTCAATGGCAAAAAAAATGCCTTTTCAATAAATGGTCTGGATCATTTGGCTAGGGATAAAATGAATCTTGATCCCTAACTCATATATAAAAATCAATTCCTCTAGAACATAATTTGAGAATATCTTCATGATTTCACGGTAGGCAGATTTCTTAAATAAGCACCTACCAGAAGTGGTCCATCTTCATCACTGTGGAAGCTGAATGGTAAAATTGCCTCCCTATTCTGAATATAAACATTCACTTAATCCCTACCTCCCCCTAATCATTTTCTTCCTGTCTTAACAATTGTTTTGGAAAATTACAAATTCACACAGGAATAGAGATAGTGTTATAAGAAACTTCCAAATAGTTATTACCCAGGGTCAGTAATTATCAGCTCATATCCTACTTTATTCCATCCATACTTCTACCAGTTTCCCTGAACCCTATGGCAATCATCTAAAGGCAAATCCCAAACATCCAAACATGATATAATTTCATCCATAAATATATCCGAATATATCTTTAAAAGACAAGGACCTCTTCTTTTTAACATAACAGAAAAATAACTTTCCTGTCTTAAAAAAATTAACAAATATTCCTAAATTATCCAGTGTTCCACATTCCTTGATTGTCTGATAAATACAGATGCATGTTATTTTTTTATATGCATGTTAAATAAATATGTATGTATATGTGTGCATGTGTATTCATGCTCTTCAAACATGGACGTAGCATCTTCAAAATTGTTTCTCAGAAGCCCTTATATTCCCAGATATATTAAGAAGTGTTACTTGGATTAGAAATGTTCCATAATCTAGTAATATTTGGAAATCTTGAATTAAATAAACTTTTAAAATTTTCCTTAATCTGTGAAGTTTCAGAGCTTTTAATATCCCAAAATGCACTGTGAAACTAAAAGCAGATACAGTACACAGAATTACTTAAATTAACCTTGGACCTCTACGTTTTTTTTCTGAAGCAATACTAACCGAAAACGGTTTACTGGATATGATTTTTTTCCTGGAATCCAAAGCATTTGAGACTTTCTGATAATATATTTTAAGTAGCTTGGATTATTCCTCAAAGAAGAAATTTCTGTTTCAATTTTCAAAACCTAAGGCAATATTTCTCAAACATGGTCCCTGGACTAACTACATGAAAATCAAGTGGAGAAGTCTGTTAAAAATACACATTCTAGGGTCCCCCTGCATTTATATTGAATCAGAAATTCTCACCCACACTAGAATTGACATTTTAAACAACTTTTCCAGTAGTTCCTATGTACACAAATATTTTAAAACCACCAGATAAAACTTTCTAGAAATATTTAAGGACTATGCAAGAAGAGTAAATTGATACACAATGCAAAAGAATATCACTATTATTCTAATTTGATTCAAGAGGCAGAAGCTTAAAGAATCTCAGTTTCACAAATGAGAGTGTCTAGCATATTCAACTTCCTTCCTTGTATAAATTTGTTGAAATTCAGGCCCTAATGACCTGACTTATCCATAAATACCAAAGTGTTTCAGTGTTAACGAGCCTCAAGATATTGCACCTACTCTACTGGTAAAAAAGCACTCCTAGGAGAGGACTGGTTTATATCTGTACATATACATTACCCCACTCTCTGCTAGTGCTAACAGAAATCTCTCAGATATTGGAGTTCTTAAGAAATTAAGGTACATGCAAAGGAAGAACCTGAAATTGTTGATAATGGACTAAAGCAAAGTCTTTCTTCTTTCTCCCAAACAGCATCAAAATTTTACATGTTTCTGCTGCTCAAGAACCACCCCCTGAGTCTTTGGAAAATGTGATTTTTGTCTCTGTGGGATATTTACTTAGAGTTCCTCACTGGTGCTGTGTGGTTGTAGACGTGAATTCTTAGGGAAAGCCATCAACTGTCATATGGCTGTGAGGGTGCCACCTACAAAGGATTAGGACAGACCTACTTGTGGGGAAAGGATACAGCATTTTAAAAATATCGTGTCCATATACCCCCTTTCCCATACAAGAGGATAGATAACAAGTCACTTCTTTTGGTTAACAAGTCTTGTTTAACAAATCTGCCTGCCTAGAAGCTGTATCATTTAAAATATAATTCATTTCTCATTACTGAAGCTACTCTTCTGTCATTATACTATTTCTTTGCTTTATATATACAATGCTTCCCATTGCTCTGGGCAGAAAGAAGGCATATCTTACCATGGCATCCTGGGCCAGCTTCATGTGCACGCGACCTGTGCAGTTAATGGCCATGCTTGTTCAGTGCTCTGCTGTCACCATCCAGAAATTCTCTTAACGATTTTTTCTCTGAACTTGTGTTTCTAAGTGGAGTCTCATGGGTCAGTGGAGCATGTGCATGAGCACAGGAGGTGTGCTGGATAGTGCAGGCGCAGGACACTATTTCACATGAAGTTTCAGAGTAACCAATTTTTGTGACTTTTCTCCCTATAATTGAAGGTACAACAATAGAATGCATAAACAGCGCGTTTTAAATTGTATACGAATCCTGAAGCCGCTTCTGGTTTCTTTTATAACTTTCACAAGTTACAAGGTGTATCAAGGAAATAAAATCCCGTTGTATAAATTTGCATTTAAAATTAAATTCACACTTAAAGCAGATTTGTATGAAGAGGTAAATCTTTTCAGAAAATTTGTTCATGAGAATCATTAACTCTAGATATTCTAAATTTTGTATTCCTAAATAATTTATCAGAAATTTCCCAACATTGTCATAGCTATAAAATACTCTTAACTGTTCCAGTAACAGTTGCACCAGCAGAAAAATCCTTTGCAAACAAAATAATATGTATGTGTGTGTGTATGTGTGTTTGTATATATATAAAATTCAGCATTGTATTGGTAAAATACAGTAGTGCCACACTATTCCATCTGAACATGTAAATACAACCTCAGTGATGGTTTGATGCTTTTCAGCAGCATGAAGAAGCCAAAAGGAAATCAAGCTTTTAGTCCATCTCCCAAATGGCTACACTTAGGTTCATTCTTTCATAAAAATGAAACTTTATCTTGTGTTTGACTTTCAGAGAAAGAGATTCTCCAGAGTACACATTTCACTGTTTTGAAACTTCCTAATGCACAATAATTTTTTCACTATTATTTCCCTGAAACCCTAATTCTTGAATGTAAATCTCTTAAAACATATGTTATTTTTCGTATGAGTAAACATCTAAATCCAAATGTACATCCATGACTCTATTGTTATTGGGTTGCCCTTTTGATCAATGCTTGGCCTTCTAGAGTTGAAACTTTATTATGCTACAAATAAAATACTCAAAAATAATCCATCATTGTATGGTTCTTTTAGTCAGAAAGACATAGGACTCTCAAATACACCTGGAAGACTTTTAGAATAATCCTTTAAAATTTTGGTCAATGAAATACTAAGACTTGTAAAACAAGGGTTGTAGCTGAGATTGATCTTGGAAGGAAGGGTTTTATAGTGAATGTTTAATTCTAACATTACAAGGTCTGGATTAAAAAAAGGAAATCTTCCATCTTTCCTATTTATGTTGTATCTTTAGCTAAACTGGAAAATTATCACAGTGATGTCAAAAATAAATGTTGCCTCTACACTTCTAAAAACAAGGTTATGATTATAATTCTTTATAAAATGACTGTAATTATGATCTTAGGGACATAGTTCATCTCAGAGTATATCAAATTAACATAGACTATGTAGAGCTGTTACCAATATGTCAATTGTATCGTTGCATCTGGGATTTCCGAATAAAAATTAACAAAGTGTGGGAGATGTTTGTGTGGGATGTGGTGGGAGGTGTGGGAGGTGGGCAACATGGGAATCCCAGTGGGTTCCGTGTAATATTTTAGGTAATCTAAGCACCTCTTAAAATATATGTATATATATATATATAAATAACATTTTTGTAAGCAAATGCACATATATGCATATATATTTATATATCATTTTACAAATGTTTGTATGTATTGTGAGAATTTTGATTTTTACCCATAATAAAAAAAAAAAAAATTAACAAAGAAAGCTTGGTGTATTCTATATAAATGGAATTCAGTCTTTTGAAGTCTATTGTCTTTGTAAACTATTTTTACATAAAATATGAATAAAATATGCCTTTACTGTTATTACAAGAAATAAGTTACACTGGTAAAAAGTTCAGAAATATTTGAAAAGAGGTAAACAGAATTTTTCTTGCTAAATATAGTATTCCACATTGCATTTGTACTACTTCAAACCATTGCAAAATTATTCAAATATCTATATACTTTATAGCCATGTGCTAGCATTTTATAAGCTCTTGTTAAATAATGACATTTTTTTCTCAACAGAGAGGACTGTTATTACTGTGCCACCTTCCAAAATGGATGTTACTGTTGGCGAGAGTATAGTCCTACCCTGCCAGGTGTCCCATGACCCCTCTGTTGAGCTTGTGTTTCTCTGGTCATTCAATGGAGATGTCATAGACTTAAGAAAAGGAGTGACTCATTTTGAAAGGGTTGGCGGAGTAAGTTGCTGGCATTTTTAAGTACTTAGTAAAATGAATCAAGTTTTTTATGGGAATCAATATCTCTTCCTAGTTATTCTACCCATCATTATTTGCATGGATAATCACTGAAGTTGCATCTGTTTTTGTTTTGTTTTACTTTGTTTCATGTATTTCATAGAAATTCTTGTTTTCTGTATGCAATTACAATAACAGGATAACAAAATAAAATATGAGAAACTATGATGATACTAATAAATCCCCTAATTTTATAGCTGTCTTATATTTATTACTTATTCAGGTTTTTTAAAAAGTGGTGACTGTGATTTCTGTTTTTCTTTTTCCTTTTTATATCTGCAGGAATCTGTTGGGGATTTGATGATAAGGAATATTCAGTTAAATCACTCAGGAAAATATCTATGCACAGTACAAACAACTCTAGAAAGTTTATCTGCTGTAGCTGATATCATTGTTAGAGGTAAGCAAAAAATGGTGAAAATAAATCATCAGTGGCTTATTCACAATAAAAAATTAATATCTAAATTTCATATCTTTGAGGGGCCACGTCATGATAGGAAAGCAAGATAAATTCTTATGAACATTTTTTTGCCTAAACTCTAAGATTCCAGGATATGGATATGGAGGTTGAATTGGGCAGGTTTTGTTTATTTATAATGAATGGCCAGCCCAGATAGTCATTGTCAGTCTTGAAAACTTGGTCTTGCTTTCTATTTAGAATAAACCATACTTGTCAGAAAAGGCTCAAATCTACAAGCTCCTGTAGTTCTCTATCTCAGTTGCATCTAATTATTTAGTTATATTTTGAGAGTTGAAAGGGAGGGAAAACCTCTCAGTTTTTTAGATGAGCTCCCTATTGGATAATATTCAACCATCCCATCAATGGCATTATAAAATCTTCAAAGGAAGTATTTCTAAATTTTCACCATGTAATCTGAATTAATAGAACTTTACTTCTAATAATGAGCTACAAATACTTATATTATGTTCAATATTTTATTTTCTAAGCATAACAAGTAAGAATTAACTGTCCCTGTCCCAGACCAATGAATTTAATAACCTGTGATATAGTTATTATAAAACATCCTTTTCAAGGTCCTCCAGGTCCCCCAGAGGATGTGAGAGTGGAACACATTTCCAGTAGTACTTCTCAATTAAGCTGGAGACCTGGCCCAGATAATAACAGTCCCATTCAAATATTTACAATTCAGACTCGGACACCATTTTCTGTGGGTTGGCAGGCTGTTTCAACTGGTAAGTCATGCAAGTATCATTGGACCATTTTCCAAAATTGCTTGACTGCTTTTGACTAGTGGTAATTTAGGTGTCTTAAATAGCCCACTGTTTTCAGTTCCAGAAATTCTCAATGGTAAGACATACAATGCAACCGTGGTCGGTCTGAGCCCTTGGGTGGAATATGAATTTCGTGTTGTTGCCGGGAACAGCATTGGGATTGGAGAACCAAGTAAACCATCAGAATTGTTAAGAACCAGGGCATCAGGTGAGATTTTAGTATCCTTTAAAAATATGATTGATTATTTATGGGTTAGTTCTTAAAGAAAACATTAAGAAGTATTTTATAGGTCTTGTAGTATTTTTATTCAAAAGCAAAGGCCATAAATCAAAGGCTTTCATTTTCAGACTTTCTTGTGCATCAGACAAGGTGTATTTCCCCCTGAATACTGGGTTCAAATGAGATGATTTCAGTTAGGCTGGTGTGTCAAAACAGGAGTTGTTCAGAAGCTGTCTTCACATCTCGTATGTTTTCTAGTCAAAATCCAGTGGAGATTCTGTAGATTTATGTATGCAAATGAGTTATGCATATCTTAATAAAATGCTTTAGCCAAGAATTAATTGAGATTCTATTGCTACAGTCAACGAATAGTCAACATATCCATCTGTTTCTCAACTTTGACCTAGTTGCAGCTTCATTGAAGTATAAATTCTTTCCCATGCAAATGACGTAAATCCTAACCTCATTTAACAGAAGCACTAATTGAGCATCAGTTGGTTCACTGAACAGCAGAACATAATGGAGCCTGGCCCAGAAATGATGTCTTCTTAAGCTCTTTTCAATGGATCCTCTTTGTTCCAGTCTTAAATTTTCATATCCGGGGTGACATTAATATGCTTGCTGCATGCGGCTAACAAAGTTCACATCCTTAGTCACATACGTGAAGGATTGTTTTCTTGTTGCTGGCTTTATTTAGCAAACACAAATTACCTCAATAAAGTGTGCCCAATGTCAGATGTCAACAACTCCTTTTTTAAACTAAAGGTAATGTTAGTATTTTTTTTATCACGGGTGGGGCTAGAAATATCCCCGAATTAAATTATCCGAGAAGTTTAGAATTAGATGAGACGCCTTCATTTTACAGAGGCAGGAAATGAAGACCAGGAATGTTAGCTGGTTGTTCCTGACAGAGTCAGGATTTGAACTCTGACCTCCCGTCTTCTGTTCTGGCATTTTCTCTAACAGTGAGTAGTGAGGCTGAATGAGCAATAGATTGGCCTGGGGAAGTATTTAAAGATACACATTCCCAGGTCCTGCCATAGACCTACTGGGCTATAATCTCTAGAGTGTGCCCCATGCCTCTGGATTTTAGCCTTAGTTTCAGATTATTTGTATGCATCTGATTTATATTTTGGCAGTTTTGTGAATGGTTGATTCTAATTTTTTTTTTTTTTTTAAGTCAAGTTCGTGTGCCATCTTGTACTAACTAGAAATCTCTATTGGCACTCTCTAGTTTCGGTAGCATAATGAAACTTCATAGGCATAAATATATCCCTGAGTCTCCAAACCTTACCAAATATCTCTTCTTTGTATCATCAAAGACTGAATTCTTCTCAATATGGTTTTAGGTTTAAGTATGTTTCATTTGAAAATTGAACAAAGGAAGGAAATTCTGTTGCCCAAAATATTTGAAACTTCACGGAGAGTAAATTGAAGTATTGTTTAAAATAATTTTCCCTAAGTGGCTAAACTGTTTAAAGGTCCTGAAGAATTATCAAGGACTTTAAACTCAGTGCTTAAGTAGAATCTATTCTGATTCACAATACTTTTGGTCAAAGGCATTGGAAATCAGAAAATAGGGTGTAGATGGATGGAGAAATTTTAAATCAGTTATGAAGATCAAAGCAGAGCAAAGTTAGGGTAAATTTTAGTATAAAAATGGATAATGTCTGAGAAGTGCTATTATTCAAAAGGAATAATCAGATTTTGTATCACTGTCATTTATAGAGTTAAACATCTGTATGAAATGGGATTAAAATAACAGTCTGGATTTATATGGATGGTCTCTGTAGTTGAGAGACAACTAAGAAATAAGCAACGAATCATCATTTATTTTACCCCTGCCTACCAGTCCCCACCCTTACCCAATATTGATTAAAAATGGTAAATATACACAATTTTAAATAATTCAACATTTAAAAATACACCCTGCAGATTTATCCATTATCACAGATTTAGGATACTTTTGTCACTGTGGCAGGAAAAGCAATGTATTTTAACACTTTTACATGTATAAAGTAAAACTCCATTCTGATTATATACTATAATACCCCTTTCCGTCCTCCCACTCACCCACAGTTGTCTTATCTTTTACAATTCACCTTCATTATACTAATCCTCCCAAGGGTACAATTGAAGGACTTATCTTTTCTCATTCAGAAAAATGACCAGTGTCTGTCTGAAATGGTCTCCCATAGAGCCTTAGACTCCTACAGTTAAATAGTGGGAACACCCTCCATCATATCCTTGAATGGAGAATATCTTCTTATTTTGTAAAAAAAAAAAGTTAAAGTCCTTCTTCTTTCATCCTGAGAGACTGGAGATTCCAACACTGAGATTTAAGACAAGAATTTATTTACATATTTTTAAATGTAATATTTTTAAAGAATTTGTTTTTAAATGCTAAAGTATCCAGATGACTAACAAATAGAAGAATTATCTTAGTTTATTTATTGAAAAAAAAAAGGAAATAATTAATATTCTGTCTCAGTAACTTGTTTACAGCACAACTGTATAATTAGGTACTAAATCAGCAGTGTCACTGTTACCATCTGAATGGAACATCATTTTGCCAATTAGTAGATGATGCATAATAATGTCAAATACACGATGTTACTCGATTTTTAATTAATTTTGGAGCCAGAGTGCTCATGTATCAAACACAACTGTGTCCTCTCCTTTGGAAATTTGGATTTGTGTAAACATAATTTATGTTCATTAAAAATACAAAACTCTTTCACAGCGTCCCTGCATGAGATTTTGAAAGGTGAAATCCAAAAGCAAAATTCTTCCTGATGAAGACATACTTTAATAATTGCTATCCCACATTTCTCTTGGTTGTTTTTAGTCCCTGTTGTGGCACCAACAAACATCAATGGAGGTGGAGGAAGTCGATCTGAACTCATCATTACGTGGGAGGTAATTTTCTGTCCAAGTGAGTTATTTTGAAGGAAAAAGACTTAGCTGGGCAGGAAGATACTGAAAAACAAAAAGATTTTTTTTTATCACTATTTAGAATATATAAGAATACATGTCATGAACTAACTCCTGATGATGAATTATTTAGAGTAGGTATTAGAAAATTTTCCTATTTCTACTAAACGGAGAGAGTATTACTAACTCAGCACAGTTATCTCTCAAATAAAAGAAAAACAAGTTTAATATCTATGGAGGGAAAAAAAAATATCTATGGAGGGTAGGTCAGTACCATTTTATTACTTGGTGAGCAAGAAATTGTTATTTATCAGCTGTGGGACTATTTTTTGTGAGTTGGACTCAGTAGAGTGTAGGAAGAAAACAATTTTTTTCACCATTTTTTAAAATCTGTCAACTTTTTCTTGTAACTAGATGAAAGCTTAGGGAGATGACATACTGGTTGTTATCTTTAAGCATTGACACATAAGCTCATTTTTTCACTTAGAAAGAATTTCTGTCTGGTTTATTATCATAAACTTTAGACATTTAACCAACTTAAAGCTTCTCATTTCCTGCAGTTCTAGGCTGCCTCAACCTAGTAATTCTGGCGTGGGAAAGGAATATGTCACATAAATTCCTCACATTTTCTCCACCATGCGTGTCGATTTCTCGTTCCCCCTTCACTATATTACCTCTGGTTCCTTCAGAGCTGTAGTGGGTTGAGTCTGGGAGAAGAAAGAGGGGGCAGAGAAGGTCAAAATTGCTGGTACATTTGTAATTTGGCTTTGGGGTACTCAAGATGGCAAATGACCAGGTGCTGATATTTTATAGGGTGATTTAGGGGGCTTGCTGGGAGGTGCCCCCACTAGGAACCTCCAGCTGCATTTCTTAGTACAGGCTCCGCTGGCTCCTTGATAATTTCCTCAGTTCCTGGGTTCTGGCAGTCCATGTCCAGCTCTTCCTGCAGAGGTTCTTTCCCTCCTCTAGGTGTTTTGTGGACAGAGGCCCCTTCAAGGCTGCTCCTGACAGCTCCCTAGCATAGGTTCCACCTTTGCCCTCAGGAAACACTCACCTTTGATCCACGTTTGCTTTACAAGCCAATTTTTCCTTACTCTTCACTATACCGTCGCAGGTTGCCCAGCTCTCATCTACCCCTTAGAAGTTTTCTCTGCATTTGACGCACAAAAGAAACTGCCTCTCCCAAATGCCAGAGAACACAGATCTTGTGGTTCTTTTTGAAGGTGAGGGGTAGGAAGTAATACCTTTACTTCCCCTCAGTGGAGGGGTAGGAATGTACTAATCTGTCCCAAAACCAACTATGCCTACCTTTATATAAGTTTGATATGGGCTGCAAGCTAAGTTTTGCTACAAAACACTTCACATAAATGGTTCCATGCCACTCTTTAGAATGCATGGCACTTCATACTTTTGCCATCGGCTTTGAGCCTCAGCTGAGACTGATAAAGGGGAATATGTTATTGCTCTGTATACATGGCTTTAACATTTTGTTTTTACCTTTTTTACTGCCAAATCATCCACTTCCTTGGTCACTGCATCTATCAACATGATTGCCGTGAACATTTTAACTGAAAATCAGCAGGTCTGAAACGGAGAGCAATGGTTCTCAATGGGGGCGGGGAGTGGTGCTATATATACACACCCCCAGGGAACATTGAACAATATCTGCAAATATATTTGGGTGTCACAACTGTGAAGCATGCTACTGGCATCTGGGTGGAAGCAAAGGATGCTGCTAAATAGCCTACAATGCACCGACAGCCCTCTACAGCAAAGAATTATCTGGCACAACATGCCCATAGTGACAAGGTTAAGAAACCCAATTGTAGAATAGTAGCAATTCATTGCCTCTGTAAATGATTTTATAGTAGAGAAATTCCTTTTATATATAGTCTATTTTTTTCCTCACAAAATTCCCCCTTAAACCAAGGGAGGTAGAATGACTAAACCCTCTTTATATGAATGGAAACTGGGGCACAGAGATTTCATTTTCACAAGGTCATAAAGGACAGAGCCCAAAACCAGGTGAAGCTGCCATAGATTCTTCTTTAGTGGATATGGAGTTTGATACAAACATGATGGACCTAGCACAGTGCCTGGAATGTGATATGGCCTCAGCAAGGACTTGTTGGATGAATGGATGTGTATTGAGAAAGAAACATTAGTTGTGCTCATATAAGGCTTTAGGCACCATGCTGGGCACTTCAAATAATTCGGTCCTCACAACAGTCCTAGGAGGTGGGTAATACTGCTTTCAGATTTGTAAACCTGAGCTTGGAGATGTGATGTAGGTGGGCAGAGAAGCGTTTGAACACCAGACTCTCACCCATGTTTATTTTACTTTGTCATAAATTAGAATTCCAATTGTCCTTATGCAATTTGATAGTTCATAGTGAGGCAAGAGTGCTCATGTATCTGACTTAGTAGGTAAGTTAATTAAACTATTTTTGCTCCTCCAAAATATTTTCTGCCAAAATCATGGACTCTCAGGTGAGGTTACAAGATAATTGCTTTTGTGTGACAGTGAGTAGGTTATTTAGAATTCAATATTCTTTGACGGACACATACATTTTTTATCATCATATTGTACAGGGAGTTTTGCCTGACTTCATACCTTATTTTTTCAACTCCATGCTCAGAAACTCCTAAAGATTGGTAGATAATTATTTTGCACAATCTATAGGGGAAGGGAGTTCCTATTTATGTTATTCTTAAATAGAGATGATTTTGAACTACCAAAAAGAATCTTAAAACAAGGCTCCACAAATTATGGCCCATAGGCCAAATCCAGCCTGCTGCATGTTTTTGTAAACCAGTCGATCTGTCTCCAGGCCCATTCATTTAACTACTGCCTGTTGCTGCTGTTTTGCTGTTGTGACAGTCTCTATGTCCCTCATTGCTTAAAATTTGTACTCTCTTGCCCTTCTACCAAAAAAATGTTTGTTGACTCCATTTTAAAAAATTTAAGTAATTTCCTTTATGTGTTTTGTCTTGGGATATCAGATATGCAGATGCTTGCAGAAGCTAAATTAATGCGTGCAGTTTCCCACTTATTTATATTTGGCATCACCTACATGCAGATACGGAGCCAAATTCTTCGGTGCTCCAACTTCCTTAAGGAATAAGTTATGTATATTTAGGAGAAGATATATGTTAGTTCAGGTGACCAGAATACATTTTAGTAACTCTTTTTATTAATGAAAATTACTGAGCAGTTACTATGTTCCAAGCAGAGAAGGTACAAAATGAATAAGAAAATGCTCAGATGTCTACAGGAAAGGGTAGTCTTAAAAGATCATGGAAGGACTTCAGGAAAGACTCCATTGTATATAAACTTAAACAGATTCTTACTAGTCTTAACCATAACTATATAGAATAATAAAATAGGCAGGATAGCTTACAAAAGACCAGAGAAGAAATATAGCAAAGGAAAGGATAAAAGATTCTGTCATAGCTGATCTCAACTATATTTTGAGAGACTGGGCATAGAGAGACCATTCTCAGCCAAGTCACTGCTAATGAGGATAAAATCACATCCTTTGGGACCTCAAAAGGAATGCAGGCTCTAAAGACCATTTTAAATTCAGTCAGAATCTACCCTTATGGTTTATAAGTACCAACTTTAATGGTTAACCCAGGTTGCAGCTCATTCCAGTACGCTGTGATATAACCTGTCCAAAATATCCATCCTCCCTGAATTTTCTCCAGTGCTACAGTAATGTGAATTTTGTGTTTATTTATTTGTTTTGTTTCCAATCACCTAGGCCTGAAATCAAAATTTCAAAATGTAAGAACTTCTAATACTTTTGGGTGGTAACTTTATTATTTTCTCATAACTTAACAGCCCCACATACTTCCAACACATACAGATATGGGGGTTGAGAATTATATTATATTTCTCTATCAATTTTAATTGATTTTACTCCAAGTAGAATTTCTGAATTTCTTTATTCTATTGAACATTTTCTTTGCTTAAAGAAGAAAGCTCTCTTTTGTCCACCTCAAACAAGCTATATATATATATATTCCTGTCATTTGACTCTCTATGTTTATGAGAAGAATAAAAGGAAGACTCTAAATAAGTCCTTTTTTACTGCCAACTGCACAGTAGTTGGACTCAGCTCTTTCTTGAGAGCACACCATGAGAATATATTGTACTTTACTAGCAAAAGCAAAAGTTCTCTACTTACTTCGATGAACTGAGTAAGCACCTTGAGTAAATCTGAGATCAAAGAATCAACAAAAACAAAATGCTCTAGTAAGTCACTTAAAGTGTAATAAATATCTCCCATATCATTCAAAATAAAGTCTTTCACTCTAATCTTCCTGTAAAAGAGAAGAGAAACTAATACAAGGAAACATTTTCTTTCCCCAGATTTCAGAACCTGTATCTTTTCTTCCTCTTTCCACTTTCTGTATTTGTTAGAATGCTGCTCATGGCAAATCAGGTCATCTCTGTTAATGGGGATTTATTTTAAAGCTTCATGGAAAGTAATAAGGACAGGAAAAAGTTCTAGCAGCCAAGAAAGGAGTTCAAACAAAGCCAGAACATCATTCTTCACTGTTCTAGGCACAGGCTTCTGTCAGCTACTCTGGTAATCCAGCCCCAGCTTGCCTGGTACCTCATGCTTTTGACTCAGTTTTTTCCGTTTACCTTACTTCATATTTCCTACTCACGGCCACCAGCTAAATTCCATCTCCTTTCTCTCTAATTTACAGCTTCCATTTTCTCTTAGATTTAAGTGTTCCTGCTACGGCATGGCTATTTTTTGCCTGCTCCAAATTTATCTATTTTTGGCCTCCCCCTCTGTGACTCATATTCAAACTCTTTAAGGGAAAGGAATTACCTGGGTTCAGCCATCACTATAGAGTACAGAGATATTGCAGTAGAACACTTCATAGATATTGACCAAGACGGCCGCCTTTGATTCTGGTGCCCATGGCTGGCTAACCAGACGTGGCCCAAGTGGCAGTATAATGTGGTACAACAAATGGTGACTGATAGGTAAGGAAACTCTCTGAAATGAAGTAGTGGGCAGTAGGGACTTGGAGTATTATGTCCTGTAGAGTATGTCTTTATAAGTCCATTTATTTATTTATAAGAAAAATAAAAGGAAAAGCTGTGGAAAAACTAAATTCCACTGATTTTTAAATACAACACTTTGTAATCAGTTGAAATGTTTGTCTAAATTCAAGCACAAATTAATTTTAATTTGCTTATTTTATATTATTATATATATAAGTTAAGGCTGGCAAAGTTTGAAGAAACACATATCTATTTCTATTTTGTAATTTTAATAATGTTAAGGATTTAAATGTATTTTACACAATTTGATCTCTATTGGAGTTAGAAAAATATTTTTTTAATGACAGGAAAAATGCACACTGATGCTACAAATGAAGATGCACATTTAAGCAAATATTGGGAGTTCCTTTAAACCCTTTTGTGGGAAATATTCTATACATCTTAATGTATATGTTATTATATAAGAATTATGTTCTCCACATCTTACAAGAATTTGTTGATAAATTTTGTGAAAGGCAAATATAGTTATTTTGGTTCTAAGTTAAAACAATTGTATTAAAATTATGTTTTAATGTATATTATAAAACTTGTAATCTTCTAAATCATCTTATTATTACAAATTATGGATAATCATAGAAATAGATATAAAAATAGTAAAGCCTCTTTTATATTTTCATTTAATCAATTTATTTACCTGAGCATCTTTAATTAGGATCATTTTCCTAATAGGCATTCCAATAAAAGTATTATTTTTGCAATACTTCATTAAAAAGGGTAAATACCTATGTTTGTCTCTACAAAAGAAATAATCAATGAACATTGTAATAGTTCGATAAAATATTTTTGTAAATACTCAGTGATTGATCACATTCTGCCTAAGTCGATTCCAGAAGAACTACAGAATGGAGAGGGGTTTGGATATATCATCATGTTTCGGCCAGTTGGCTCAACAACCTGGACCAAAGAAAGAGTAGCTTCTGTGGAATCATCAAGGTTCATTTACAGAAATATAAGCATCCTCCCACTCTCTCCCTTTGAAGTCAAAGTGGGTGTCTACAATAATGAAGGAGAAGGATCCCTGAGCACCGTGTCCATTGTCTACTCTGGAGAAGATGGTAAGTGGCACTGAGTTCTAGAATGGTCCTCCTTAGGAATGTATGCATATTTTGCACTTAGTTTTCCATGAACCACTTTGCTAAAGATGGTTGTCTTTCTCTGAATGGTAGAACCTCAACTGGCCCCAAGAGGAACTTATGTCCAGAGTTTCTCTGCTTCTGAAATGGAGGTTTCATGGAATGCGATTGCCTGGAATAGAAACACTGGACGAGTGCTAGGCTATGAGGTAATTCACAATAACTTCAGGTTTCCTTTATTAACATGTCACTAATTACACAATAGCTCCTGCTTAGTCTTATACTCCTAACATAGTTCTTAGCCTATAATAGTGCATCTAAAGTTATAGAAGGAAATGTGTTGGGGGTAAGTGGTGGTCTTTCAAGTGATCTTAATCAAGCAATTTAATATATGATGGACATTTTAAATGTGATCAGGATCAGGTGATAATCTTATATAATCATTCTAATTGCAAGAATATTTGCTTCTTGGGGTGAAGTGAATATCTAATCCTCAGTGGTCTTAAACCACAGAAGAGTTTCACTGGGAAACCCGCTCTGTGAATTTGAGAGTGATTTGAAGAGATTTAGACATCTTGGAAAAGGCATAGTCTAGTTAAGTGATAAGGGGAAAAAAAAAACAAAAAAAACACAAAACCTAGATCCTCCTAAATCTGTTCTTAGCAGTCTAGGTGAAATGGAGCAAATTATTTTGCATTTGTGGGTCTTCATTCTTACAAAATTAAAGAGGAAGACATTAATCTGTCATCTTGTTTTAACTTGCAAAATCACTTATTTGAAAATGAGAAACATAGTTTATTTTATTTTGAGATTAAATAAATGTATAATTCTAAACCTCCATAGTTTTCCCTTCCAATTTTTTCTTTTTATCATGAACCTGCTGGTCCAAACAGAAAGTTCTGCTCAATTACTAGGTGTCTTTGCCACTCCATTCCTGGAATGCCTTACCTCAAACCTCTTAACAGAATTCTTTTTATTTCTCAAAGTCTAGCTCCAGTTTCCCTTTCTCTGTGAACTGTTTTTTGCTCATTCTCTGTCATTATCTTTCTTCAAACTCATATAACATTTTTCACTTCTTTGGAATGCATCTTATTCTTTTTTTTCACATATATATTCCAACTCTCTAACTAGATTACAAGGTGCTTGAAGGTAGGCACCAAGCTTTATACTCCTTTGTGTTCTTCAATGTACCTAAAATAATGCTAATGCCAATAAAAATGTTAATACATAGCAATTAAAATGTGATTCAAAGAACTCTGAAGCATATGTCAGAAGTAGTAAACTGTCATAACTGAAATCTTTGACTGATGGTATGAACCTTGTTTGGGTCTCATGAAATACATTATTTTTATAACATAAAATTCCAGGTTCTCTAATTTAAACATTGTGAAGTTGTATTAACATACTGTATTTTTATTTCCTTCTATAAATATTAGACTGGTTACTTTGTTGTTTAATCATTTTAATTAAAATGTATTATTGTGTTTATGGTCCTCTTTCCATCCTATACCAACTTTAGTTGATAGTTATTGGGAAACAATGAATTGCTTGTTCTTTGCTTTTAATGATCAGGTCTTATACTGGACAGATGACTCCAAAGAATCCACGATTGGTAAAATTAGAGTCAGTGGAAATGTCACAACCAAAAACATCACAGGACTGAAAGCTAATACTGTCTACTTTGCTTCAGTGAGGGCTTTCAATACTGCTGGGACAGGACCCTCAAGCACCCCAGTCAACGTCACCACCAAAAAGTCTCGTAAGTATATACCACACTCCAGGTGCCAAGATTCATCTGTGCATGGGGCTAGTCCTTTAGTCAACCTCCCTTACTTTACTTCCACCTCATCATTTTACTGCTTAGTTTGTGTGGTTGGTTTGTCCATTATGTGGAGATAATTGTTTAAACCTTCTAATAATCAAGTTAAACTATTTTGCTCTTTCTATAATTCCCAAATGAGTAGGTACTATGAGTAGGTAGTTGAAAGACAAAGGAGTGTAATGTTTAAGAGAACAGGTTCTGATGCCCTCTCTCAACTTGAGTTAAAAACCTGAGCTCCCATCCTGGGAACCTTAGATGGTTATTTGTTCTTTCAGAGTCTGTTTCCTCTGCTGTCAAATGAGAAAAAAGTAGAACCTATGTCTTCATAGGGCTTTGTTCAGGATCGAAAGAGATATAATTAATATAAAATGCCTAGCACATACTTCAGTAAATACTTAGTAGAGATCTTTTTTTTTTTTTTTTATCATTTGATTCCTCAATTGTACCAAAATGTATGTCTAGTATTGTGATACACCTAGACCTTTCCTTCCATGATATTTTATCACTGTAGTTTACCTAGAAACCTTCTTCTTTTTATCTCCTTCAATGATTAACCAGGTGTCTTTCACATAGTCAGAAGTTGCTTCATAAAAGCTGAATGATTGATGGTTGCTGAATTTGACCTCTGAGTCTGAAATTACACAAATATTCCATAATATGAGACATAGTAATAAATAGGGTAAGGTCTGGTCAGATATGAATTAGAAATATCTGCACTACATACTTTCATGATTGCATAATTTTTATATATCCTATATACATTGTAGACCAGCATAAATCATTCATGTTAATAGACTCTAAAAACATATTCTTTGGTCTCTGAATCCTGATGAAGAAAGAATAACACATATAACCGCTGGTATTGAGAAAGACTGGCATGAATGCACTGCCACCAGCAAACAGGATAAATATTGCTTGCCTATGAAATTCTGCATTCTTATTTCTCCTCTATATCAGGAAAGAATTGATTAAGAAGAGTTTGAAAATCAAGTTATATTTAAGTTTTTTTTTTTCCTAATACATATCTCCATAATCTCCATAAAGCACTTAAAATTATCTCATTTAACAGGCCCTTGACTACAGAGCACATTAACCAGCTTTGTCTACACCACCAGACCAGGAGCCACAGGCCTGTATTCCGCTTCTGCATACGTCACTGACTCATAACCTGAAATAAGACAAGATATTCCATTTCTCTAATTTACTTATCTGTTAAATGGAAATACTATCTGCTTTCACTACCTTCCCAAATTATCCATAGGCACAAAGGAGGTGGTGATTATAGAAGCACCTTGGAAAATACAAAATGAAGCTGTTAAGGAGGAAAACAGCCAACAACAAACTAAGAAAGAAGGAAAAAGTTTCTAGAATCAGTCCATTTCAAGTTGAGAATATGTGTGGACCTAAAATTCTTGAACAAGCTCTTTTCCAGTTCACTCAGTGTGGCACATGCTGGGTTTTGAGTGTTCCTCAACAGCTAGTTAGCTGGAAATGTTTCTCTAGTCCTCTTCCTTTTTTACTCCAGGTAGGCTAAATCAGGGGAAAGTCATTGAAAGATACCTGCATGTATGGTTGGCTTTCTTGGCCCTTCTTGAGTCTAGCCACTTCTGTCTCATCTGCAAATCTGATGGAAATCACACATTTAGTTCTAGCTGATTGAGAGATGCCATATGCACAAAACTCATCTGTGATTCAGTTTCTATCTCAGGCAAAATCAAGGGTGTTTAGAATTGTGTAAAGAAAAATTTTTGAAATCCAGATTTAAATGTTGATAAGCCAGCAGATATTTTCCTACAGCTGTTGATCCAAGGCTTAGAACAGTGAACTAATTATTTACTGCAAAAGGGTACATTTATATGGGTGTGTGTATGTATATCTATCTACCCATCTAACTAGCTAGCTAGCTGCATGTATTTCTTTGGCCTGAATTTCCTAGTTTGATTGCCCATGCAAACTAACTTTACCATAAGGTAGCTTGTGCTACCTTATTTTTAAAGCAGAAAACTCTTTGGTTTTGAAATGTGATATCCAGGAGGTTGGTTCTACAAATGAGCTTGACTAATATTTGGAATAGATACCAAAAACATCATGGCAGGCTTGTCTGAGGATTAGCACATGTCTCATCAATGAGTGGAATATATGTCATTCAAAATAAGGTTAATAAAGAATAATTTTATCCAAGATCCACTGCTGGAATATATCTGCCAAGGAAAAAGTAAAATGAGAGTCACAAAATTAAAAGAGAAGTTTAGTGTTTCTTTTAAGCATTCATCTTCTTTTGTAACTAAAACAAACATACATAAAAACAAACAAAACCCTTATAATTCCTAACTCCTTATATGAATCTTATTTCAATATTTCTTGATTTTGTCTTTCACAGGCCTATAAAAATAGCCAACAAGGACTTCAGAAAAAGATTATACAAGCCTGCATCTCATTGTATTTGAGTAACACTCAAACATCTAATTTCTTTCTTTTGACATCTGTATCACCAACACTGTGAAAATAGAAGAGTAATTGTAATAGTTTCCTATTGCTGCTGTAATAAATTACCACAAGCTTTGTGGCTTAAAACATTTCTGGAGTTCAGAAGTCAGAAATGGTTTTCCCTAGGCTGAAATTGAGTTGGCAGGACTGCACTCTTTCCAGACACTCTACAGGAGAATTCATTTCGTTACAAGCAGCTTCTAGGGACTACCTACATTTCTGGGTTGTGACCACTTCCTCCAATTTAAAAGCCAGCAGCCTCTGATTCTCTGCTTCTTTCATCACATCCCCTCCCTTGACCTTGACCCTCTTACCTTGCACTTTCTCTTCTAAAGAACCTACATTGAGCCTACACAGATAATCCAGGATAATCTTCCCATCTCAGGATCCTTTACTTCATCTTATTTGCAAAATCTCTTTTTCCATATAAGGTAAAATATTCACAGATCCTGGGGATTAGTTCGTGGACATATTCGGGGAACCCTTATTCTGCCAACCATTGTAAAAGAATAATTGTGAGTACTTCTCTGTGCTGGGCCCCATGTTAAACTTTTACATTCATTATCTCACTTACGTCTCACAACAAATCTAAGGAAGTTGGTATTTTAATTTCCAGGTCTGAGAAAATATACTTAGAAAGGATTTGTGTGGCATCTGTTAGACTGGCCCTCTATGAACATGGATCCTCTGAATTTCTTCATCCAGAGACCACTGAGCTACTTTACATCCTTCACCTCTAACCATCTAACTAGCCTTTATTCCTCCAGGCTCTCACATATTTAGTTTAAACCTCATACTCCTATTCTCTTCTCAAAATGTCACTGTCTCTTCTACTCCAGAGAACAAAGACTAAGAGAACTGTATTCTTCACAATCTGTCCAAAAATTCTTTCCTATTCCTTTTCTCACCTATCCCTGGCAACACCAGAATTATTGAACTTCTTAAGTTTAACATTCACTTATCTGTCTTCATTTATTTTCTCAGCTGGCAATACCCCTGCCACACCTATAAATAGTCAAATGTCCTTTCTTCTGCTCTTTAACTTTCCCACAGTTTGCCCTTTAATTTAGTTGCATCTTTCTAGCTGTCCTCATAATTTTGGCCCATTGCATAAAGAAAAAAGCATGGCTTTCAGAGTGAGACAAAGTTAGATGTGAATCCCAGCTCAGCACCATACCAGCAGTGTGGCAGATCTAATAGACTTTAAACACCAAACCCATTTTTTTCATCCTAACAAAAAATCATGAAAAAATACTTATCTCCAGACTTTTCTCTGAGAACTAAATGATATGGTGTACACTGATGTGACATAGAAGCTGACATGTAGTGATAGTTCATTTTGAGGTAACATGTAATATTATCTGCCTCTTTTATAGGTAATTTCATTTTCTGTGCATTTTTTAAAGAAGGAAAGCACAGTTACTTTCCACTTTCTTTTTCCTTTTAAATTTGTTGCAGAAATTTTCCTCTAGGGTCATGAAAGGACATCCAAAGCAAAGATGAGAGAGGGCTTTAATGAAACATTGAAGATATCCCTGATTCCAAGTGTTATTGCTGGACCTAACTTTGATTTTCCAGGTCCTTGAGATGGTATCAAGATTACTTCAGAACAGTGGTAATAGAAAAATTTCTGCCTCTATCACTCATTCATAGTGTACTGTCTGGATTTTCAACCTGAGAATTGATCTTCCATTTGAAATTCTGAGAAACTAGAGCTCACATTGACCAAAAACTCTGCCTATTCTGATTGCTTAAGCAATACAGAAGACAGAGCCTTAAAAAAAAAGATGATTCAGTCATTCCCTTAAGGAATAATGTCTTACAAGAGCAAGCTTAGAGTTAGATGCTTAAGGTCAAATGGCATTTAAAGCAGGCATGTTTCCTGGCTTCAAGCAATTTCTTTTTTTGTGAGTAGGTAACATAAAACAAGGGAAAAGTCAAACAAATGAAATAATTCTAAATTATCATAAGTGTGATAGAGAAAATAAATTAGACCCCGAGATATACATAAGGAGGGCCTATATGAGAGGACTACACATATTTTTTAAAATTTTTATTATAACATATATAATAATCAAAACTTCCCATTTTAGCCACAAAAATCTAGAGGCAGTAAACAAATTCAGCAAAGGTACAGGCTACAAGATTAACATGCAAAAATCAGTTGTCCTTCTATATACTAGCAAAAACAATCTAAACTGGAAATTAAAAAAAAAAAAAAACAACAATTCTATTCACAATAGTTTGTAAAATAATAAAATACCTAGAAATAAACTTAACCAAGGATGTGAAAGATTTGTACACTGCAAACTACAAAACACTGCTGAAAGAAATTAAAGAACTAAATAAATGGCAATGCATCCCATGTCCATGGATTGGAAGACAATATTGTTAAGATGTCATTGCTACCCAAAGTGGTTGTCCTAGTTTCCCAGACTGCTATGGCAAATACCACACAATGGGTTGAGTTAAAAAACAAGCATTTATTAGCTCATAGGCTCTGAGGCTAAAAGTCCAAAATCAAGGCTTAAATGAGGCACTGCCTTCTACGTGAAAGCATTGTGATGCTTTCTTGCTACACTCTTTGGGTTTCCTTGGGTTGCATCTCTGCTTCCCATCACATGGTGTCTTAGTTTGCCACAGAGCTGCCAACACAAAGTACCAGAAATGGCTGGCTTTTTAAAGGAGATTTTTGAGGGGTAAAAGCTTACAATTCTGCAGTCATGAAATGTCCAAATCAAAGCACTATCAGAGATGCTTAGCTGAGCCTGGCATCCTGCCATGTTGGAATCAGGCATATTGGAAGGCTTATCTCCTCAGCCTTGAGCTGCTTTTTGGGCCCATTCCTTTGGGGACCTCTTTCCCTGCGTCTGTGCTCTGCTTATTCAAGACTCTGGGTCTTCTCTCAGCCTCTCTGGTTTCTGTCCTTGAGCTTAGCTGTGGGTGATCAGGCATCTCTTCTTGGGACTCTGGTCCTTGAGCCTCTAGAGGCTTCTCTCCTTTCAGCAGATATAAGTGAACCTGGAGTCCTCTGTCTCTCTAATTTCTCCTTTCTCTCACTAGGCAAGATCAAAATGGCAACTTCCTGTCTCTGTATCTCTGTGTGTGTGTGTTTGTTTATCTAAAGCTCCAGTAAGAGGGTAGAGACTCAAACTGAGTCACTTCTCACTGATGTAGTCCAATCAAAAGGGCCCCACACCCACAAGAATGGATTAGTTCAAGAACATAATCTTTTTCTTTTGGAGATTTATAAAATAGCTTTAAACTGTCCCACATGGGGATATCTCCCCTTGTGTCTGCTTTTCTGGCTTTTGCTGACTTCTGGTTTTGTCCTCTTGTGTGACCTTCTCTGACTTCTGGCTTCTTCTCTTTATATGGCTTCCAGTAGTACAGATTGTGACCCAACCTCATTCAGTTTGGCCACACTTTACCTAATAATAACATCTTCAATAACATCTCCTATTTACATGTGAGTTCATATCCAAAGGAACACAGGTTAAAAATATGTCATAATTCACTCTACCTCAGCAATCTACAGATTCACTGCAATACCTATCAAAATCCTAGCAGCTGTATATGCAGAAATGGAAAAGCCAATCCTCAAATTCATACTGACTCATAAGGGGCCTGAATAGCTAAATCAATACTGAAAAAGAAGAACAAAGGTGGACATCTCACATGTCCCAATTTCAAAACTTCCTACAGTGCTACAGTAATGAAAACTATGCTTCTGGCCTAAAGATAGACCTTTAAAGTTTAGAAAGCTATGGCCAACTGATTTTTGACACAAGTGCCAGTGTCATTATTTAGAGAAAGAAAAGTGATTTTAAAAAATGGTGCTGGGAAAACTAGATATCACATGCATAAGAATGAAGTAAGACCCCCTACTTCATGTCATATACAAACAATAACTCTAAATAGATCAAGGACCTAGACTTAAGAGCCAAAATCATAAACGTCTTAGAAGAAAACATAGGGGAACCTGCAGAAACTTGGATTTGGCATGATTTCTAAGTTATGACATCAGAAGCATGAGCAACAAAAGAAAAAAAGGGATAAAATATACTTCATCAAAATTAAAATCTTTTGTACATCAAAAGGCATTATCAAGAAAGTGAAAAGACAGATTTTAAAAATGGGAGAAAATAGTTACTAAACATATATCTGGTAAGGATTTAATATCCAGAATATATAAATAACTGCTATACCTTAACAGCAAAACAAACAAAACAAACAAACAAAAAGCACAATTAACTATGGACAAAGGACTTGAAGAGACATTTCTCCAAAGATAATATACAAATGGCCAATAAGCACATGAAAGGTGTCCAACATCATTGGTCTTAAGAAAACACAAATCAAAACCACAATAAGATACCACTTCACATCTACTAGGATAGCTGTTAATTTAAAAAAGAAGAAGAAAACAGAAACGAGGATGCAGAGAAATTCGAACCCTTATATATTGTTGGTGGGATTGTAAAATGGTGCAGCCACTATGGAAATCAGTTTGGTGATTCCTTTTTATATGACTAAAGATAAAAAGGAGCTAGTGGGAAAGGGACCTCAACACAGATGGAACAGCATATGCAAAGCTTTGAAAGTGTTAGTTTTTGTTATTGCTGTTAATGATGGTGATGATGGTCATAATAGTGTATTATTTTGTTTTAAATAGCCATGGTTCACTGTAATACTGTAGCTTAGTGAAAATCATGTATTTCCCAAAGACAACCAAGAGTACTACCAATATAATGGGATCCACAGAAACATCACATAAATGGAATTTAGATTTAAAATTAAAGGGAGAAAAATATTTACATCAATTCTAAAAGGGGGTAGGGGGACTCCTGCTTACATTGAGAGAAATAGACACAGTGACAGTGTTTACAAATTCTGATTTAATTTGGCCTCTGACGTTGACTGACTGGCATTCTGTACTAGATTCTTTCTTGCTGTGAATATGCAATCAATCCATATTTAGATATAAAGGAAGAATTAAGCTTTTATTTCATCTTGCACTTATGTTCTTTCTCTCTTGCCCAAATGTCAACCCCATGCTGTTACTTAGAAGTGCAACATAAGAAGTCTTTTTTTAATTGAGTTCACAGTAAGAACTACAGTTGAATATCAATGCCATCTACAGAAAAATTGATCACAAGGAAACCATTAGAGCTGTGGAGGGCTAGTTTAATGTTGTTCTGTCATTTGATTAATTGACAATGAGTTAGTCTTTAGAAATTGGCTGGAAACATAAAAAAAATTATGAAAGTTCTTATTTATTTGTATACCATTGACCAACTAGGTGCAAACACGCGTGGCATGTGTTTCGTATTATCCAAGTAACAGTGTTTTGCTTTTTCAGAAAAATAAAATTTCAGTGTCATCATAGGTATTTGAAATCCAACTTAATTAATCACATCAAACTCATGAAACCAGAGCTGTTAACAGTGTTCAAATTAAGGTGGTGGCCTTCTAGAGCAGCTTTCAGAAACAATTTTTTTCTTTCAATACCAGACATAAGGCATTGATACTGGACATACACCCATGAACAAAGATAAGAAAGGCAAAAGACTTGAGGATCTCCCAGGTAATTCACTAAGACTCTACCATTTTATGCCCTTTTAAAAAGCACCTAAAGGAGCTGATGTGGCTCAGTGGTTGAGTGCCAGCTTCCCACATATGAGGTTCCAGGTTCAATCCCCTGCTCTGGTACCTCAAAAAAATAAAATAAAATAAAAAACACCCAAAGAACCCAAGTAAGAATGATATAAGTAATAGTATAATTATGAATATATGTTAATTATATTTAAGAAGTGAATCATTAGCAAACTTCAGAATTTTATTATAAGTAAGAAACCACGTACAACACAATTGAAAACTGATTGTCATACCACCACAGTAGAGAACAGCTCTTTTCAAGTAGTAGAATTAATAGTTAATGAGCGTTTTAATATGTACCACTAGCCAAGTGAGGAATATTTCAGATTTTATTTCATATAAGTTAAAAATCCCATAAATGATGTACTATTAGTCACATTTCAAAGATGAGGAAACCATGGCTTTTAGAAGAGACTGGATACAGATTCAAGTCTCTCTGACATCAAAGTCCAACTCTTTTTACCCCTCTCCCCTAAACTTGAGTGAAGTAGTTAAAAACAGCTAGCAAGGGAGGCAAAGCATGAAATGTGTTATTCCTCCCAAGATATTGGAATTTTAATTCTTTGTAGAGCTCCTCCCATTATATGTCCATGAAATATTTTACTTCTGCTTTGGTAGATGAGGAAACAAATACAAACATTAAGTGTAATAATTGAGGTCACAAACTCCTTGTCCACACAGGTGGAAGAAGTGTTTTTTTCTCCTAGCCTGGTGCTTAAGCAATGGTCTTGTATTGTTGAAAACAGTACATTTTTGCTTAAAAAAAAAAGAAAAAAACAGACCCAATGTACACAGCAATAGATGAAATCTTTGTAATCCATCATTGCCAGTGACAGCAATGGAGTGAATTTATATTTTCTGTATATTGATTATATGATGTTGCTAATGTTAGTTTTAGACACAGACATAAAATAATGTGTCCAAGGTATATACTAGTTATTAAAATGTTAGCATCATGTGAGAATATTGATAATATCTCTTGTATAGCTAAGAAAAAGATTAGAAAAGGCACTTTGGGATAAGTTGAGGGAGAATAGTTACAAACCACTATTGTTTCCGTCCAATCCTTAAGAAACACATTTATTAATAAGCGTGCATCGAGTGCTTAGTAAACACAAAACCCTTTAGCCTTTAATTATGGTTGGGTTCATATTGTCAAGAAATATGCTAGGGCATAGTCAATTAGCCTTTCCATCTCTAAAATCCATATGGATTGCTATGGGTTTGGGCAGGACAATTGACCTTTATTGTTAGACAGTATCTAAATGGATTGGCCACATTGTGTCACCCATGGATCTGCCTGCAGCCAATACACAATCAGTATGACCTGAAAATAATGCCGGATCCTGAGCAATTTTTCTTTAGCCATACTAATTTGCATAGTCATTTATTCAACAATTATGAATTGTATGCTTCTCATGTGCCAGGCACTGTGCTAGAGATTGATAATTAAGAGCTGACCTAGGCAGAGCCCACACACACAAGTAACATAGATAGACACATAGCCAAGAATAGCTATAATTTGATAGAATAAGTCCATCATCAAATTTGAGCTGAACCCTATGAAAGCCTAGCTCCCTTAGGGATAGGCATTATTATTCTCTCTGCCATGTCCCAACTATGATGTAAATGGCTGGGTAAACAATAACAATATCACGGTGGGTGTGGGTAGGCAAGGAAATATATGGTAATACAATGCAAGACACTCTGGATTCAGCAAGATATGAATCATCTAGTGACATGAAAGAGATTAAATAAATTGAGTCGGGATTTTGGAAGAAATCATTTCCATTCTATCAATGTAATAATGAGTTAAATTTTATGCTTACTCAGGCCCACTAATTCAAATAAGATGCCAAAACTTCTTGTTAGGCAGTTTCATCCACGTTTCTACTTTCCAGATGAGATATTTTTAATCTCTCCAGTTTCTTAAATATCAAAAATAATCATATGGGCTCAAATCTTTGAGAAGCAGCATGATGACATGGAGAAATACTCAGTTGGAAATCAGCAGACGAAGATTATAACTGTCTCAGTCATTCATTAGTTGTATGCTTTTGAATATATGGCTCCCCAATCTGGTCTCCAGTTTCCTTGCATGCAAAATTCTCTACTTGGACTAGACCCATTATTTTAGAAGGCTAATTTTCAACCCCTTATTCCTTAGTTCACACTACCTCCCTCCCAGACAACATTGACCTGTGGGAACTAAATGTCAGTTTGGAGTAGACACCTTTTCGGATGTTCTCCCAGTTGGTAATGATTTCCCCTTTCTTGGGTTTCCAACAGTTATACTGAATGGCATGCCCGGTTCTCACTGTTCAGACACAGTTGATTGGGCAAGGAAAGACATATGACCAACTTAATCCAGGCATCAGAGTTCTCCTGGGAATTCTAACCTAGGCTTTCTCTGAACTGGAGGAGCTTTAAAATCTCAGGTATAATGTGGACAGTACTGTTTTCTGCCACATATACTGAAAATGACAAAAAGGTGATCTATAACAAAGTCAGCATACAGCAAGCACTGCTGTGACAAGCAGAGTGGGAATTCTTATAGTTTTTTCATTTTTTCTTTTGTCCCTCCTGAGGCTCTGCTCTAAGAGAGTCCCCTATGTCTTTAAAAATCTATTTTGCCTAAGGTATCTTGAGTTGATTGTGTTACTTATAGCTAAAGAGTTCTAATATATGGTTAAAAAATAAAAGACAATTTAAAATAAACACCTCTGTATTGAGATACATATATATAAAGTTTGCAGTCTGAATTTGCTTGATGTGCTGATTGATTGATAATAAATCAAATACTAGATAATAGGGCCCTCCATTTATTTATCTGTGGTAAAGTAAACAAACTCAGCAGCAATGATTAATAAATTAATACTGGACATGCAATAAACCATTATTCATTCATAGATCTGCAGGAAGACATTCCCAAGTGAGCAGAATTTGAATAAATTTGCTTACCTTGATTATAATTAATATGGTATTTCAAATGACACTGAAAATATTTTAGCTCCTTCTAATGCTACTCATCCAGGTCTTATTTTTTACTTTTCATGTTGATGGGTCATATAGTAACCATGAACTGATTAATACTCATTTCAATATGAATTATCTTTTTAAAGCTCCAAGCCAACCACCAGCAAACATTGCCTGGAAGTTGACAAATTCTAAATTATGCTTGAACTGGGAGCATGTAAAAACCATGGAAAATGAGTCTGAAGTGTTGGGCTACAAGGTGAGTATTTAGTTTTCCCTTTAATCATATCAATTAGGTTGTCAAGGAACGAGAAATGTCACATCTAAATAGAAAGCAAATTTTATGTATATGGAAACATAGGATCTTTTTAAAAAATAATTTGAAAATATTTAGCATTTTTGCCTTCACGTTCTTAGTTGAAAACCTTTTATATTCTCAAGCCCAGCAATATGTCATGGAGCATCAAGAAATAAAATTCTACGTTGTAATTTTTTTCTTCAAGTGCTTCCTATCGCCATCGGAATGTGATAGTTTATGCGGGTAGTAGATGTGAGAAAAGAATGAGATAGAGAGTATATTCAAATAGAATTTACAGAACTTGGGCTGAAGTAAGATGTGATCTTTTACAAATATAAAAGGAATTCAAAAAGAGTGTAGTCAAGTAACCAGAGCAAATTATTTCCATCAATGTTAATGAACATCATCTCTTGGCAGATGCCTAGATTCAGATATTTGAAATGGGTCCAAACTAAACAATGGCTTTGCAGAGTAAGCTCTGGAAATAATAGTCTCAAGCTACTTAATTAATAGAGCTAAATCTATTCTTATTTCAGAGGCATTAGGCAAAAATTAAACTTTTCTCTTAACAAGAACTACTAAATTGAAAGTAAAGGTGGATATTTCCACCTGAAATAAGATATGATATATATTTCACTTTTATAATGATATGTTTTAAATGCTTCATACCAGCTTCAGAACCTTACAAAAGCAACGTATCCATACTAACTTGATTCATCATTTTATTCAGATTCTATACCGGCAAAACAGACAAAGTAAAACTCATATTTTGGAAACAAACAATACATCAGCTGAGCTTCTAGTTCCATTTGAAGAAGATTATTTGATTGAAATAAGAACAGTCAGTGATGGTGGGGATGGAAGCAGCAGTGAAGAAATTAGGATTCCAAAAATCTCAAGTAAGTTGAGTCACCATTGCTATTGTAGATTTTGAATCTAGACACGTGCAGCAGGAAATTGGGAGTCTAAAGAACTTTCCCACCCCTTGTTTCAATGTTGGGTGAAAAAATAAAAGGTCTGTTTCTATTATCAATTTTGAGCAAAACGTAATGAGCCAATTTTTCTTGAAATAATCCCTCATATTTGCAACATGCTTATACATCACATGTAGTTTTATGTATCTTTACTTGAAACTCAAAAGAAAACCCCCTGCATGACATTGGTGGGTTCATGATGCATTCATTTGGTACAAAAATCAGAAAGTTTTCTCATGGATACCTGTGGGTCTTTCAGAGCAGGGATGGCAAATATCAAGCACATGTACACATACCTCCATTCCCATATTCGTGACAGACATCACTAATTTGTCATGACAGATTACATTCAGCTGAGTTACAGCTTCTGAATCTATTTCAATACAATGTTCTACGCAGCTAACACCAAACAATTTAGAGTTCGCATGTCATAATAATTTATTATTTCTGCTTTAGAAAAATCGCACATTCATCTGCCTGAAGCTGAACCTAAGTAAAACTCATCAGGCACCCAAAATTGGTCAATCATTATCTGCCCTTTTAGATCAATTTGTCCAGTTTAGTCATTTTTCTTTCACATTTTTATCTTTAAAACAGAATAAAACATAAAGACACTTCCTAAAATTGATTATAATCTGAGTGAAGCAAGTATAATAAAATATACTATTAGATAAAAGTATACATTTAGGGTCTTAAAGAATTAATCTAAGAACTAATTTCAATTTTTCTCAAGGTATTTTTTTTTATTTTTATATTTTGCAGGTTTGAGTTCCAGAGGAATTCAAGACTCAGAACCTAGCATCAATTTTCTGTCAGTTGTTATTTTGATTTTTTACTGTTTTGCTATTCAACCACTTATACAATAAATAAAACCATAAATCTCTGAGGGTTTTTTGGAAATAGATCATTCTGTAAATAAGCTCTCTAGCCACCAGTTGCAAGAAACATTCTTAAAACAGACTTGTTTGGAAAAGGGGAAAAAAGTATATTACTAAGATCTTGTAAATATCTATGGTACATTAAATAAAAAGATTTTAAACACTTTTGAGTTTTAAAGTTCACACATGGTTGCATACATTCAAATGGTGCCAAATCTGTGGATTTATAACTACTATGTCTTCTAAGTGACTTATATGGGAATGTAAATAATTCCCCTTGGTGTTAATGATAAATTTGAAATAGGTTCACAGTTACCATATCTGAGATGTGCATTTCTAAGTGTTCCAGGCAAGTTACTTCAGTATTAAAAATTTTTACCCTACTTGGAAATAAAAGGTAATTATTTATTTATAGCTTTGATTTTTCAAAATATAAGTTACCCCAAAGCAAGTTGTGTTTTAATATCTCTGAATCAAGTTGGGACGATAATGTTAGTACCCAATAATATATAAATATACATTGGTATTCTTTGCAATTCACTTTTCTAGGAGGTTCAGTAGAAATAATAGCTTAAAGGTGCTTCTTGGTAAAGAAAACAAAAAGAAGGGAAATGAGCACCCACCTAAAATAACCTCCTAACAACTCTGCTATGCAGTGAACAATTGTTCATAGACAAGTTCAATTTTCTAAAACATTCTATATTGTCTAACTGAAAAAGCTGCACAAACAAGTCTCAGGTAGTTATTATAAATCGATAGTAAAGTTTGTGGCCTTCTTTTTATACAATAAAGAAATCTGGGAACAGAACTCTTTACCCAGGTTTACTACATTTTGGTAAAAATAGTTGTCAATATTCTCTGCAGCTATAAATTAATCTTATATTTTCCAGGGCTTGCATAGATTTTTGTGGACTTATTATTCTCTAGGGTAGACCCTTTTCAGGCAGTGGTTACACTTCTTGGGTTTGCACAGTCTGGAAAGAGCAGTCTGGTATACGTTAAGGTTAATGACTAGACCAATGTCTGATACAGCCATCCATTTCTTTCACAAACAGCCTTTAGGGACTTAACCCTACTGTCAGGCTTCTCTAGCTCCCAGCCAAGCAGGGTTGATGTCCTAGGGAGCTAAGCCTAGGTGGTGAGAAATGGTTGCACTAGCTTTGCCTTCATGGTGTAACATCTTAACTTTGTTGAAAATATATGAGCTGTCCTCATAACCCTCAAATCAAAAATTGGATTTTGTTGTTCTCATTTCTAAAGTATTTTAGAGCTATTTAAAATACCTAACGTCATCAGCAGCAGATGGACAGTTGCTTTCTATAGTTCAGAAACTGCTCCTTGCCTGGCTATTGTGACGAGCGCACAGTATAAATTAATGAGCCTTATTCTCCCCAGTGCATAAGATTTGGCTGTGTTTTCATGGAGCAAAACAAATAAGCAAAGGCACATATGGTTTACCACACTCATTTTAACAGCTGCCTGTTCAAAACACATCTGCTTCGATCAGAGATACCAGTGCTGGTATATGGTCATAGTGGTTCCTTAAAGTTGGTATGAAACAAGATAAGTATCCAGCTCCCCAAAGTGGAGTCTAAATGTTAAATATATGCTGAGACTTTTTATTGCCATTAATCAAGTGAATTAGATTAATGGTCATTTTGTGCATGGGTCCAAAAGCTTCGGTTCTTAACAGTACCTCTTATATGTTTGTAGGATGTGCTTTGATTCATGATTGAGCTAGTATTAACATTTGTATTATTCAAGATCAGATATGTTATTTATATTTTCATTTATATAGATCAATTCATACTAAATTTTTAGGGGATATAATATGACAGTAGTAATGAGCAGAATGTGTTTTGGTTCTCAACGGGTTAACCTCTCTACTAAATATATTGAGACCTTGGACAAAATCTTTTAACTTCCCTATAACACTAATATCAAGAACAAAGGACATAAAGTACATAAAACATTTAGGAGGGAATATTGTAAGCCATCAATAAATGAAGCTGTTTCCATGAATTAAACTTCTAATGAAAGAAGTTACCATATTTCTTTAGGTGTCCAACACATTCTGAAGACAATTTCAGGCTACACTTATGTCAAATTAAAAAAAAAAGAACCTCCAAGAAAAAAGAGTTGTCCACCTAAGAATGGAACCAATGGGAGTTCCATCACTTTATTTCAGGAAAATATTCCACATGGCACATATTCTTCTCTGACAGTCAAAAAGGATTTTCAGTGGATCCCTTTATTGGCTGAATGGATTAGTGTTATAAACATGATAACTCATTTCCATACTTCTTATTGGGAAGGGAGTATGTGATTTTACATGGAAACAACCAGAAGTGGAATGAGGGATTAGAGACTGGACATAGGGATATATAAAGATATTGGCTGACTAGATAATGATAACTTTTACTCAGGTTCATTTTTATTTCTTCCCCTGACACTGTAATCCTTCCAGCTTAATGCCTCTTCTTTAAATACACACTATGGAGTGACTTATAGGAAAGCATGCCTGCTGTCTTTAACAGCAAAAGCAAATGGTGAGGGATCTGGAACCTACCTAGCTTCCAAATGCAACAACATAAGCATTATCCCCATGGGCGAATCCACTCTTTTAAAGCCTACTTATATGAGAAGTCTGTACCCTGTCTTGGGATGTCAAGTGTTTACACTCACTATGTGTCATAATTCTAAATTTCTTTGCTGTAGAACTGCATATTTAATTTAACAGTGATTCCTTCTTCTAGAAATCTGGAATTTGGTAATCATATCCCTGTTGAACTCGGCGTTCTTTTTGGTGATCTTGTAATTCAATTCTAATTCCATCCACTTTTGAAATGGAATACATAAATATTCTTCATTTGTAGAACAAGATGGGTTCACAAGCTTGCCGAGTTCTTTCAATGCCACACAATCCTATATTAAGCAGCATAATGTGGTTACTTTTAGTACAAGATAGTATTTCATAACCTTTAACAACCCACATATACTCTGCACAGCTTTCCCAAATGTGTTGTTTTCTTTACTGAAGTTTACGGTACTCAAACAATAGGTAATTTAAATATGCCTTCTCAAACTAGCAGAAGCCTCAGAGAATCTGACAAATTTGAGAATCACTGGTGGAGTGCAATGGTTCCCAAGTGAAAGGCTATGGTAAAGTTTATATTTTTCAGTGATAAAAGGAGAAAATTCAGTGTGGTAAGATTTTCATAATGAGTAAGTGATTATAATGAATAAATAAATTATAGATTGTCTCTTCCACTTTTTGCCATGAAATGATCACACTTCTGTGGAAAGAAGGTGAGAATGAATGATAATTTTTGCATAATTTGCATAATTTTTGATAAATTTTTAAGTATTTTTGCATGGCACAAGAGTTGATTACTTTATATCAACAGTTTATTATGTTATTATTTAACAGACTTCTGGAAAACCAAATGTCTGGAAACTACTGCTGAATAGGTCATCTTTCTTTTGTACTTCTTTCATTTCAGTGCCATCAAGTTAATAACTTTACAAGTCTATTGACCTAACGTTTGGGTGGCAAGACCGAGTTACTGCGGATCCCTTTGAACACCAAAGTTCTGAATTCATTGGGATTGTTTGTATCCATACATCAGACCACAGGTCTAAGAAATCTAGTCTACCTTTTACTAAGCCATGAATATAATTAAGATAATTATGAAAGGAAATTATGAAAATCTGATTTTTTAATTTTTAAAAAAATTTGGAGATTATTTGTTTTCTACTTTTCCATGTTAAAAATCACTTTCTTCCATGAAATTATATATAGTAGCTGTTAGGTTTTCTTTAGTGTCTCTGCATAGTAAAATAATTCCTGTTCTTGACAGTGCCTGCAACGGTCCTGGGCAGGGAGAATAAGGTTTAAAATATGGATTTGATTTCTGTATTGATTTATATAGGAAATAAGTATTTTCCTTTTTTAAGCCTGACTAAATTAATCAGCTAAATTAAATCTAAGTTTTGGTGGGAAATAGTATATTCCTGGAACAAATAAAAATACAGCAGTTTTTGTGAAAACTTCAGAAAAGCTAAATTATTTTCCTGTTTTAAAAACATATACTGTAAAACTGGTTAGGCATATCTTGGAAAATACTTTGTTCAGGGTAAAGCTCAGGAGAGAAGCAAACTTGATGACACTTTTCATAAGGGTAGTGTGACAGTTTGAAGTTCTTTTATGAATACCAAAAAGAGAAAGATGATGTTTCTGAACTAATCTATTTCTGTGGCTGTGAGACTCATTTGATTAGACTACATCAGTGAGGCATGACTCAGGTTGAATATGCGCCCTTTTGCTGCGTCTGGTAAAAATGGAGACTCACAGAAAATAGGAGCCATCATATTATATTGATCCTGCCATGTGAAAGAGAAGACTGCAGGAAAACAGAAGCCCTGGGAGACTCAAGGAGCCGAGGCCCAGGGAGAGCTGAAGCATATGACTGATAACTCACAGATGAACTTGGGGAAAAAGTGGAGCAGTCAAAACTGAGAGAGGAGACCCAGAAAGAGACATGCCCTATGCCTGGTTGCCTATAGCTGAGCTCCAGGAGATGGTAGATTCTGGAGGGGAAGTCAGAGATCAGCGGCCATCTCACTTTGCCATGTGGCAAGAGCCTGAGAAAGCATCTCTGATGGTGCCCTGATTTGGACATTTAAGGCCTTGAAACTATAAGCTTTATCCCCCCAAATTTCCCATTATAAAAGCCAACCCATTTCTCGTACTTTGCATAGGCACCCTTTGGCAAACTAATACAGGTAGCAAGTTTCAGCTCAAGGAGAACGAAAAAGAATCCTGTTATAATAAATTGTTTAACTTTGTTAATTGTGTAGCCCCTAATCTCTCTCCATCCCCATCCAAGACTATAAAGTATGCTGGACTGAAATATTTGCAAGTTTGTCATGTTATTCCTGGAACTAAATGCTGTATTGGGTAATGTCCTGTTCTTAGACAGTGATTAATTAATGTTTGTAAATTACTTTCAATATGGAAGGCATTGAATAAGTTCTAATGATTTTTATTTTGATGTTTGTTTGTTGTTATTCCCAGAAGTTTATTGACTTTTCAATGGCACTTTGAAAAATCATGCATTAGTGACTTAAGGCCAGGTACCATGCTTGGAGGAAAATAGTAATTGAGAAGTCTGAAAGGTCATAATTTTGAGATACTGAAAGTTTAGGAGATTTCACAATAGGCTGGGTGGATTAAATAATTTTAATTCAAACGTGAGGTAATCTGCATCTATTAAAAATTAAAATTTCAGCTTGTGTGGTAATGTCATACCAACAGAATTTGTTCCTCAGATTATATATACTAGCAGCAAACCTCAAGTATCCTCAAAGGACACAGATAGTGACAATAATTCAATTAGACAACTTGTACTACTTTTATGTGCAGAAGATATAAAATCTCCCAAACCAACTTTTAGCAGTTTAATTTCAGCCTAGTTTTATTGACAGCAAACTATAATTGAGTGTACTACTGGCCTTCTAAATCAGTTCATTTTCCTTATCTGTTTAAAAGTGAAATCATTGTCATCCTAAATTATTCTTGTATTTAGACTCCCAGACACATACTGAGCTATTTTCATTCTTCTAAATCTTAAGCAAGTAGAACTTTTAAAGTTTGTAAAAGAAACTCCTCATTGCAAGGACATGGCTCAAGTTATTGTGAGCCATACATGAAATTGTTACTGTAAGCACGACTATTTCCAATAGAAGGGCCCGCCTAATCCAGCACCAAAAAGGAGAAACATGTCTCTCAGTGAGAAGGTGGTTGCGAGTGCAGGAATCTTCCCCAAACCAGTTCCTTGCTTGTGCACTCGCAATTCATCAATCACCTTCTCACTGAGAGACATGTTTCTCCTTTGTAGTGCCAGATCAGGGAGGCCCTTCTATTGAAATTAGCTGTGCTTTTGGTAACAAAATCACTTAATAGTTCAAGTTAGATAGTTGTAAAGCTATAATTAAAGCCAGTTTAAAAAACCTACAACCCATGGCTGTCAAAGACAGGAGAGAAATTAATATTCACTTCACACCTGGTGTTAACAGTGAGCATATTTGATTTGTATATATGAACTTGATATTCTTTACCAGAAACCTTTCATTGCCTTTTAAAATATCGTGTTATATTATACTATATTGTGTTACATTGTATTACATTATTATTATACTATGCTCCATGACAGGACATAATACTACATGATAGCATTATATTTATTATTTATTATATTATATATTGTATTACATTTTATATTATAACATATTACATTATACTGGTTTATCTCCTGTCTCACTCTTCTACAAAAGAGTTTGGAGAGATGTGGACTTTCCTTGTCTTTTTATTCTTCTGGCATCCACCACATCCAAAAGAGTTCTTTTCAACTACTTATTCCTCAACAAATACATTTTGAATGAATAAAGAACCAAAAGGAAAGTTTAGGTATGCATAAATTATTTTATATAATTCATTACCATTTCTACATAGTGACAAATTTTACCTTAAGATTGGTGTGTTTTACTAAAATTTCAGTGTTAAAATGTTAATTTGGTATGGTGCATAATTCATGCAGCTCTACCTACATATAGAATGCTTTTTAAATTTTTTTAAAGAAACTTTAGATTACAAAAATGGCACTTAAAAAATATGAAGTATTCGCTTTTACCCCACTCTCCTCTCCTCCCACTGCATATAGAATGTTTTAATTTTTTTTTAAGCTTCCAAACCTGAAACAAATTTTAAGGGAAATATATTTTTAACAGAAAATGCCATGTGATTTTAAAAAGAGCTCCTTCTGACTCCTCTAGAGGATTTCTGAAGAGCAAAATACTCAAAGGTTTATCTGTAGAAGCAGGAGAATCAGGAATGTATAGTCAAGGTAGGGAGCAATACCTATGTTATCAAGAAGTCATGGAGCATACCAAGATCTAAGTTGTAGTTAATTTCCCTCAGCCAAATTAACTAAAGTCTATGAACGAACCATACATTAAAAAAAAAATGTAATAATCCCATTATGCTGCAATATTAAACCCATATATTCAACCTGGAATGTATTTTTAGGTAACAGATATAACACAAAGTCATGACAACCTCTTTTTAGATCCTGATTCTAAACCCATATATAAAATTCAGGCAGTTTTGCTTCCAAAAGCTCAGAATACTTAATGCATTGATTTAAAATTTCAGAAATAAATAGTACTTTGGCATTAAAGAGGTTGCAAACTTTCTGTATTAGTCAGCCAAAGCGGTGCTGATGCAAAGTACTAGAACTCTGTTGGCTTTTATAAAGGGTATTTATTTGGGGTAGAAGCTTACAGTTACCAGGCCCTAAAGAGTCCAGCTCAAGGAATCAAAGGCTATTGCCATGTATTGACGCAAGATCGAGGGCAGTGTCTGTGAGGGTTCAGCCTTCCTCCTTCCTCTTAAGGCTCCATGGTCCCAGCTTCTTCGGATCTCAGCAGTAGGCTGGCATAAGGCTTGTCTCTCTCCCTGGGGCTCATTTCTTTCTAGACCCAGCTGCTCTGGTCTCTGCACAAGGTCAGCTGTAGACTATCAGGCTCATCTCTCTTCCTGGCTCTGTGTCTATGGCGCACACTCTCTTCCTGCACATCTGCTTCTGTGTTCTCCCCTGTCTTTGAGCATCTGTTTATATAGCCCACAGGTGTAGGCTAGCTGTATGTGAGGACTCAAATGGAGTCTCCCTAATGACGTGGTCAAATAAAATCTCTAATCTTGATTTAATAACATGAAAGTGAAACCTCTGAGTCTAACACAATCTAATATACCCAGAGGAACAGACCAGTTTACAAACACAGTCAGTATTTCTTTTTGTAATTCATCAATATTATCAAACTGCCATACTTTCAGCCCAAGAGACAAATCTAACTGCAGGCATGTTAGATGTCAATACTGCCTATTGTTTTAATAGACTAAAATCATTGTTAATGATTTCATGTAGACTCAGATTTTTTCAGCAATTCTGGGTCTGCCTTCCTGCACGGTGCTAACCTATTAAGCCTTCCCTTTTAGATGAAATGTGCTCCCCTATACCACACTGCCTGCCCAGCACCCATAATCCACCTATTCACCTGTCTAGCTTCTGTAGTGTTTTGAGTTTTGATTCCTGTTATACATGAAGCAATGTACTTAGAAGACAATGTTTTATGGAGAAAAGACCATTGTACTAGCAAAGAGACCAGCTGGGTTCTAACCCCATCTGCTCCTTAATTAGATGGACTTTCACAAGATTCTTATTTATTTTCAGTTTCAGTTTCTCCATCTGTAAAATAAGAAGGAAATATCTTTCCTATATATCTCATGAGGTTGTTCTAAAGAATGAGTGAAGATAAAGTCTGGAAAGGGCATCTATAAATTGTGAGGTATGAAAAAATTCTAAGGAGCCTACATTGGCTAAGACTCTCTTTGCCCTTACTGCTTTTGATGAAGTATACTTAGTATTGGAGAAGACCACTCATAGTTTTCAAATTAAACTGTGTGGGTAGCTTATTGCTGTTATCATTCTAATGATGTTAATTCCTAATTTTACTGCATATTTTTGAAAGCTTATTAGTAAATATCTTCATTGTTTTTCCAAAGCATATTACTTTATTATCATCTACATAAACTCTTTATTTTGCTCTTATGTAGTATGTACATTTACTTGTTAGAAAAATCAGCAGTTCTATGGAATGAAAATATACAGTTATAATTATCAGAAATTTATTTATATTTCTTTCCTGATACACTGGGATAAGAAGACTGCAACTTCTCATTGAATAGAACTACGTTTATAATTCACCAATTCATTCAAGGAAACACTTAATTGTTTACAATGTTCAATACATTATTCTTGGTTCTGCCAAAAAAATCATGAAGCAGGGAAGCATGTTATCAAAGCAGAGAGCAGACAATCATTCAAGTAACCAGCCAATAAAAAAAATCACAATTGTGCTTAATGCTAAGAAAAACTAAGGAATGTGCTGTGATAGAAAATAAAACGGGAGCAATTTTGAAGGGGTGGTCAGTGAGGTAAGTCTTCTTGGAGAAGACAATATTTAAGCCGAGACCTGGAAAAGGAAAAGAAGCTGGGCATGTAAAGATTGGAGAAAACAGTATTCCAGATGGAAAGAAACAATCTGCAAATGTCTCGAGGAGGGAGAGAGCTACGTTCTAGTTACTCAAGGAAGGCCAGCAGAAAGGGGAGTGTGGCATGAGTTTGCAGAGGCAGGAGCTGGAACCCAATTATCTTGTGCTTTGCAGGTCTTAAGAAATTTGGATTTAGGTTTTAAATAGTATTTATGTTTTAAGAAGACCACTCTGAGCTGCTATGTGGTAAATAGATACTAGGAGTAAAGAGTGAAAACAGATTTTAATAGTATCACCTCTGATAAGCAATGGTGTTTGAGACTAGGATGGTGGCAGGGGATGGATTCCTGTAAACATGTCAAGAATTGTCAATTGATTGGCTATATCAAGGGTAAGGGATGACTTTGATTTTTTTAAAGTAACTATTGTTTCATCAGATAGTGATGCTAGGAAAGGATCACACCTGGGAATATAGAAGATCAGAGGCTAATGAATATTACTTTTTGGACATGTTATTTTAGAGACACATATGACATGATGATGTGGAGGCATCAAGGGGACTGATAACTGGAACTTGGTTCAAGAAGAGCTGATTTGTGACAGGTCACAAAGGTAGTAGTGACCCTTGATCTGCCAGGTCTCTGAAGTGACCTACTTCTTTTTCTGAGTCTCACATTTTTCTTCTGTAGAGTGCACTGTTCTGTCTAGGAAAACTCTAGGTTATTTGGAAATACTCAAGTGGCATGGATGATGGATAATAGCTGTTTTATAACAAGAAGCCCGAATACTGCAAGATCCTCAATCAGTCATCAAAATAAATTCAGATGATCACCTTGACTTTACTAAGGTGGACATATGCACTAAAGCTTAAAAAGTATTTTCACCTCTAAGATGTTCAAAGGGAAAAAGATATCTATAAGTCTGAATTAACCAGGAAACTCTATTTCAAGAACATTTTGGGAAATTAAGATTGATTACTGATCAATTCAGAAAAGAAAGGTTGTCCAGGTTTTTAAAAGTTCCAAAATGAGGACTCAACTTCTATAGTTTTTTGTCTTTTTTTTTTTCCTTTGCCTTCATTACAATAAAATTTTTTTTTTTTTTTTAAATAAAAAAGGTTTACCAAACTGAATTATTATGTTTAGGGTAAACAAGTGATTTGTTGGCCCCTGGCATTTTTCTCTTGTGCCTTCAGAACTTTGTTATTGTTGCTCTTTCTACAGGGAATGCTCTCCTTCCCTTGACTACCTGGGGAGCAGCATCTTCAGTAACCAGCTCCAGTGTGTGCCGGAAGAGACTTCCCACTCTCCCACCCTCTTCCTCTGACAGAGCGTGCATTACTCTGTTTCCTGAGCCCCTTGCATGCATCTCTATCATAACATTTGGCACATGGTTTTTCAACTGTTTATTTACTTTCCTGCTTTCCTTACACGATGGTGAACTAATTGAGGATTCTGAATTTCCCAGTACTTGGTACTATGTTGGGCTCATCGTAGACTTTTTTTTTTTTCTTTTCTATAAAGGGTATTTATTTGGAGTAGCAGCATACAGTTACCAGGCCATAAAGCATAAGTTATTTTCCTCACCAAAGTCTGTTGCCACGTGTTGGAGCAAGATGGCTGCTGACATCACAAGGATTCAGCTTTCCTCTGCCTCTTAAGTCTCTGTGGTCCCAGCTTCTTCCAATATCAGCTGTAGGCTGGGATAAGTCTTGTCTCTCTCCCAGGGCTTGTTCCTCTTTGGACTCAGCTGCTCCATTCTCTCCACAAGGTCAGCTGTAGACATCGTAGACTTTTGATAAACATAAGGAAGGAAGGAAGGCAGGTAGGAAACGAATGAAATTTTGTTCATGTGTTTTTTCTTTTTAACAGGACTTAATGTATTTTGCCCGTCATATATTTTAATACAAAGGGATTCTAAATACAAGAATATAGAACTGTAACATTAAAAACTCTAGTTCACCTGCAATTTTTCTACTATTTATAAAAAGAATATATTAGAACAGGCAGAAAAATATTACTAACATGAAATTTTTATTAGCTCACCCCACGCAAGCTGACGAACAAATATTTTAAGATATCATGACAAGTGACTCCATGTGAATATTTTCTGAAATTTGTATTTAAGACAACTCTTTGTGACAATTCAAGAATCAGGTCTTTTCTGTAAACTTACATTTCAAGGCAAACAAAATTCCAGCTATATTGCCAACTTTATCCAGAAGACCTATGTCAATACTGAAAGGTAAATTGATTTAGGCATCTCCATTACCAAGGTCAATGTTTAATTTTTTCTCCAAATGGATTCCTCTTTACTCCTTTGACCTAACCATACAGTCTTGGCATTCAGCAGCCCCAGAATCATAGAAATGGGAGTTTCTGGCTAGAAGATAAGCCCGGCCAACCCCAAACTTTTGTCTCTGATCAGGTACAAATAATCACCAGTTTATGAATAAGTTGTATTGTTCTAGGAATTCTGCATTTAGTTGTTAAGACACAATGCTCTTTTTTTTTCTTTTTCTTTCTTTCTTTTTTTTTTCATAGTAGTGGTGCTAGGTCTCTTCCACAGCCCACAATAGCCTGTTAACCCCAAAAGGGGTCCACAGTGTAGCATTCAATGGTACTGAATAATACAATCTTAAAAGGAAGTCCCATACTCTGGGAAAGCACTTTTAGGTTTCTGGCTTGGCTTACGGGAAGCTCATTTTCCACTCACCTTGTCAACTTGACAGTGGGAACAGGGACTCCATGACCTCCACACCAGATGTGGTATCATTCATGTACAGGACAGGAGTTCCAGTAAGATAAGAGGGGAGAAATAGGATTATGAAGGCCAGGTTGCAGAAATTAAGAATTGGTAGGCAAAGAGACTTCTATCAGTGAAAACCCTTTTATCAGATAAACACATTTCACTCACATACTTTCTGTTTTTTCCCTCTTCTTGGTAATTTTCCTCTCTTACCTCTTCCTGTTACTTCTCTTTCATTTTTATTTTTTATTATGGTGACATAGTGAACAGAAAATTTCCCATTTTATCCATTTTAAGCATGTAATTTAGTAGCATTAATTACATTTCCAATATGTACAACCATCTTCAACATCCATCACCAAAACTTTTTCATCATTCAAAATAGAACAATGTAATCTACTTTCGTAGAACTTTTGACAGCTCTGATTTCTTTCATTTATTTGTGTTATTATTTGATTTATTCCTATACTTTCATTAAACTGCAAGCTCCACAATTATAGAAGACCAAGTTGCTTTTGGTGGATCGGTGTATCCCCAGTGCCTAACAAAATGCTTGACATTCACTAGACTTTTATTGAATGAGATTTATTTAGGGAAAAAAATGAATAAAAATAATAATTATAATGAATATCTAATAAGACAAACATGAATTTTTAATGATCATGAATGGATGAGTTGGTGAGTCAATGGCCACTACTTACATCTTTTCATAACGAATTTTTATTCATAGACTCCAAATATTTTGCTGGGCCACTTTTTCCTCAAAACCAGTAGACATGTGTTCTCAGGCTTTATAATAGTTTTTACAATACCGAAAATAATGGAAAATCAGGTAAGTTTTCATCTTTTATTTCTCCATCTCACCCACTTACCCTTTTTTCATCAACCTCCTAGAATAAGGTTGGCAATATCTGGTATGCACAACTACTCATTTTCAGACAAGAGCACTATAATTCATGCCTAAATGAAGCTTATCTAATACATATATTTTCTCCATAAGGAGCATGACAGCTTCTTGCACTTAGGAACACTAGACAACACTTCAGCAATGGGCTTCAGGCCATTTTAAACAGTGAAATCATCAAGAAAAAGCACAAAAATGCAATAAACATGACACTAAACATAGCGAAAAAGGATTTTTGTAGAGTATGAGCTGAATCAAGGCCCAAAGTGCATCACCTTGTTCAACCTCAGTTGACAACATACATGAAGGGCTACTCAAATTTTTGCTGCTCTGTACGTGTCCACACATAATTATGAAAGCACCATGAGTATCAATTTGGGGATTGCAAATAAACCTTAGCAAGTAGGTGAATTTGCAAATATGGAATCTACACATAATGAAGATTAATTGTATTTATTTATATTTATATTTATATTTAAGCACATGTCATAACTAATGCTATACTCTCATTCATTTTGATTATTTGAACAAGCATATCTTTAGGGTAATGAAAAAGTAGGTAAACTTGTTATCAAACTCCTACAATATACTGCTTGTACAGCCTGTTAAGTGAGATGCTAAAAGAGAGGATATTGTACTGCACACAGTAATACTTAAAATAAATTACAGCTCCACCAATGTTATCCTCAGGTTAATTGATTTTGTCTCGTCAACCTCTTTTTCTTTGTGTGTGTGTGTGTGTGTGTGTGTGTGTGAGAGAGAGAGAGAGAGAGAGGAGAGAGAGAGAGAGAGACAGAGACAGAGAGAGACAGAGACAGAGAGAGGGAAAATGCCTACAATATTTTAAAGTTTTGGGAGCATTTATAAATATAATTTTTATTAATTATTGCTGGAGACTCCTCATGATTTCGGTAAGAGGAATCTTGAAATCAAAACTAATGGCAATAGGCAAGAAGTAATAACCAAGTTCTTAGGAATGTGTGAAGAAATAAGAGGAACAGGTTTAATTAGAGATGGGGGAAGCTCTAATGAAAACCAGGCTTTGTAGTAACTTGGAAGAAACTCAGAATTCTTGGAGAGAACCAGAGAGAATAGCCACTTCCTAGAGCCAGGAAGAAGTAAGATCAATTTGCAACTCCATTATTTTTCAGCTGGATGATGTTAAACTATGCACCTAAGCTCTCTGATGCTTATTCTTATATCTAAAAAAAAAAATAGATTAATATCTATACTATAAGGCTGTCGTGACAATTACATAAGCCAATGCATGTAAATCACCTAAAATGTGGTAGTTATTCAGCAAATGCTTTTCCATTCTTCCTCCCGCTCTCCACATTAATACTTAGCTGTATGTTTTAGAACAGTACAACTCTAAATTTGCTCCATTCAAGGAGCTGCCATCAGGTGACACAAAAATTGGGGCTTTGTGTCCATTTAAAAATTAACTTGAGTTAAATGAATTTTTTATTGCAGGACCTCTTAGAGTCTTTAGATTATACCATGCATTGTGATTCTTTGTGAGACATGCATCATATAATATGAATCATTTTCCAACTTTATTTGACAATACAATTACTATTTTTCACATAGATTCTTATGGAACAAGTTCTCCAAAACAGTCAGAAGTGCAGGTTTAGAGTAAAACCCCATATATCAGAATATACCAGCTGTGTAGCTCTCTTTGCCATCCCGTGATTGTGTTGACTTTACAACAAACATTTAATATTTGAAGAACTTTGTTCTATCTCTCTGATCCCATCTATAGAGAGCTGTGAGGATAAAATGCACACAGTATGCAAAATTACTGTATAGATTTAAAAACATCACAGAGGCAAGAACTTATTATCACAATCTTGTAACATCTGACCTCTCTCATTTGTTCCCCATGTGAAATGATTCTAGCTGATAGTTCCAAAAGACTTTAATAGGTCAAAGAATAGAAAGCAGCACATATCACTGGGACCAAAGGTCACAGGTGAGATATTGTGGTTGAATGAACCCTACTCAATTCTCCCTGTAAGAAAAAAAATTCAGTTAAAGTGAATGAGATATATTTAGAGAGTCTATCGAGTTTGGTCTATGAAGAAGACAGTCTTTTGAAATTTGCATTGGATTATAATCCATTATGATATAATGGCTTCCAAAATTTATTTGACCACGGTAGACATTATTTGCAGGAAATTTACAAAAATGCACTGAATAATCTCCCACCAACTCCATGGGAAAATGCTATCCCAAGTCTCTAACTCTTCTTCCCCTCCTAAAGTATACAGCCCCCCAGTAAGAGGTGGGAATGACATGGTGCCAGCATTTCGACAATGTTGAGAACTTCCTTCCTGATAACAGTAGTCAGCCTCCCTGAAGTAAACTGGTAAGTATGGAGTAAGTATGATTTGCCCCCATTTGTCTATGGGACCAGAGTGCAGGTTGAATTGACTAGAGAACAGAGGCTGCACCTTGGGGACCAATTTTCACAAGACATTGCCTCCTCTCTTTCTGTCACAGAACAGCAATTCTCCATACCAGCCAAGGTGTCTGTGTTTGCAGACTCCAGGGAGATTCCGCACTCACTTCATGTGGAGCAAGAGGCTGAGCAGATAAATTCCTGGCAAATGAGATACCTGTGTCCTTTTGGGTAAAGAGGATTATACGAAACCCAGGCTTACCAGCTTCTATCACTGATATAGGGGAATCATCTTCTCCCTCAGCTCATGAATGTGAGCCCTGGCATGGGCAGCAAAGGAGAGCTTTGTAGGCTTGCAGGTTTGAAAAGGACCCTGGGGTCCTCCATGAGGAATTGCCTTATCCAAGCAAAGTGCAAAGAGAAATGAAACAATTAACAAGAAAATTAAAACCCAACCCCTAAGCAATCTGTAGAAGTCACAAGAAGTAGATTCTATCAAAAGCACTATATATTGGCTTTTTCTAACAAATGTATACACATAACTCTTCAATTGCTAACTGTGTGTTGTATATTTATTGTGCTGAGTGCTTTACATATATTATCTTATTTATTCCTCACAGTAACCCTCCAAGGAAGTAATTTCTTATACTGCATTTACAGTATAATTTCTTATACTCATTTACAAATGAGAAACTAAAGCTGAGAGAGGAGAAATGGCTTGCCCAAGTTGTTACCATGCAGGAAAATGGCAGACCAGGAATTCAAATTAGGTCTGGTCAAATACAAAACCCATTCACTGTAACCACTGTGGTATACTGCCTCCCCTTACTGTGCTGGCCATCTTCTACTTGCTGCTCAAAATCTATTCTCCATTCTTTCTGCCTCTCTCTCTCTCTCTATCCCGTGAGCAGAATCTGTATGGATTATGTTAATGAGTTACTTTTTGCCCTGGCTTCCAGTTAGATTTGGTCATTTGCGGACACTGGCAGGAAGCTGGGGACTGCGAGCTAGGTGCTTCAGGTTAGTTCTTTTATCCCATCAGTGCTTCTTTCAAGGCATCTAATTCTACATGATTTTCTCTTAGGGTTCTGGTAACCACCTCCTCACCTTTTGGGCCAAGTGTCAGTGTGTAAAGATGGCTGAAATTATTCCTCCCATCCTTGAAGGCATGTCCCTTTGCAGTGTAACTTTGTCTCTCCTCCTATACAGAGGATGAGTCTATTTCCCCTACTCTTTAACCTCGACTGTATTTATCTCTTGCTTTGACCAATAGATGTGGCAAAAAGAACATTGTGTCTATAAGTTCCAAAGCCTAGAACTTAAGAGACCTTGCAACTTCTTCCCTTATCTCCTTGAATTCTGAGACCATCCTGTGAGGAAGCTTGGCTACACTTTTTGAGGATGAATAACCATAAAGACAGATTGGCTGAGCCAGACCTGAGAATGAGGCCATCTTGAGCTATTCAACCCCATTCAATATGCCACATGATATGTTACACCTACATGTGTAACCATAGGCAAGACCAACAGATGGACTGGCTAAGATCAGCCTAAACAGCTAACTTATAAAATCATAAGCAAACTAAATGGTTGTTTTAAAACACTAAGTTTTGGGATATCTTTGTTATGCAGTAATAGGTAACTGATACAGTCCTTGAACAATCTCAAGCTTTTGTGAATGGTTGCTTTGTCCCTAAATTCTCCTCAAATTATCTGAATTTGAGTATGCCATCTGTACCTTGGATGATACCCCTCATCATTAAAGTCTGATTAATAATCAGAGTCTTCTTTGGAAGAGGGGGAGCCTACACTCTATCTCCCTATCCTACTGAATTCATAGAAATATTTCTCTAGGAAATCCTAATTATGATAGTTGCTTGGAGTAAGGCATTTTGTTTGCATTATTTCTAACAACAGTCCCTGCAACCCTGGAAATAGATATTATTATTAGTCCCATTGTACAGATGAGAATAGAGAGATTCAAAGAGCTAAGAAAAGTGATTGAGTATACTGTTAGTAAGTAGCAAGGTCAGAATTCAAACCTAGGTCTTCTATTAACTCCAACATTCATATACTTTCTACTTCAACCAACTGTCTCAGAAATTAAAATTTTAGTCTAGTAACTAACCAACAACAGACCTTTAACAAACACTACAACATGGGAACCTCCATATTTGCATTCTAGAAAACGTTTTCTAATGGTATAATTTCTTCTCTCAGAAAAAAAAGGATACAGTCACAATAGTAGAACATATTTTGACACTGTAAAGTGGACATAACTTATCTAGCCTTTAGGATTAGAGATTTCAGGTTACTGGTAGGTTAGATAATGGGCCATTGCCTAGTCTTTGTGCAGCTTCTCAATAAATTTACTTTGGAAATTCATCTTACGGACCCCAGCCCAGGGGTAAAAATAGATGTGTACAAATAGGGGGAGGAGTAACCCGTGGTGCTTGTTTACTTTAGATACTTAACATTTAGGTTCCCTTTAAGAGTCTCCAGAGACAGAGAATTTATGCTCACATAGGTCCCTGAGGGAAATCACCATCCAAACTAACTCTAGCAGATTCCTGAGGTATGACAGAAACCACACAACTAAAGGATTTATGTTCAAGTATCAGGCAGCCCAGAGGAAATGAAAGTACAGTTTTGCATCAGAGAATGGACCACATTGTTACAACCCAGTTAACAGAGCTGGAATAATAGTAGCATAGCAGTTGCCTTTAAAAAAAAATGCAGGGAGGCAGCATAGCTAAAATACATGAACAGTAGGATCTGGAGTGAAATAGGCTTGAGTTTAGGCATGAGTTCTGATGACTTTTCATTTTTTGGAATTGGGTAAGTCACTTAGAATCTCTAAATCTTACTTTAATTCACTATGGAAAAAGAGGATAACAATGCCACCTACCTCATAAGGTATTGTGAAGATTAAATTAGAGAATGTACTTAAGGGCTTCCTAGAACACCTGGTACATTCTAATAGCAAAATAAGTTTTATGTATATATATATAAACCTCGCTGTGCCTGATACAGCAAGTGCTTTACATGTATTGTCCTATTTAGTATTCCCATGCCTCTTTAAGGTAAATATACTGCCTTTTTTGTGAGTTTGGAAACTGAAGCAGGCTACCTCCTGAAGTCCTTGCTACCAGTGTGTCAGTGGCGGTGTCTGATGTGAACTCCATCTGACTCCATGATGTCTAAACTTTTTTCTGCCATGTATTGTGTCTCTGCACCAACCTGCCTCTTCCAGGGTGTGTGTGTGTGTGTGTGTGTGTGTGTGTGTGTGTGAGAGAGAGAGAGAGAGAGAGAGAGAGAGAGAGACAGAGAGACAGAGAGACAGAGAGACAGAGAGACAAAGAGACTCAGAGACAGATACAGAGGAAATTGTGTGTATGTGCCCACAGAAAAAACACAGCCGTCCTGCCATGCCACCGGGGAAGTCTTGTCCAACATGTGGGGATGAATTTGTTATGATCCAGGAGTGCTCCCCTATTTTCAGTGAGTGATCCCGTGAATGTGAACTCATTCAGCTCATAGCTCCAGAGCAGAGAAGAAATAACTGGGCTACATAGGGATGGAGCCTATGACCTTGGCCTCATTAGCAACATGCTTTGATCATCAGAGCCAAGCAACCACAGGTGGCTGTGTCCTGTGCAAATGTACTACATTGGATTTCCTGGAAATGCTAATGTTTGAGAATATAAAGCTTACTTTTAATCCTGGAATGATTGTACAGGTACTAATGGAATGCTTTTGTGTTATTGATTTTCAATAGCTCATTTGCTATAATCAGCTTAACTTCATCTGCTAGAAAACCAACTTCTAATTCAAATCTAAAACATATTACAAGAAAATGATTTTAGTCCAGTCTACCTCCATCTCCAGTCCTTTATGGAAGTAGACTGGGCATAAATCTTAAGTAAATAAATCAACGTTAGTATCTCTTAGATTTCCATGATCTCGCTAGATTGTATTTGTTTTCTTTAATCTGTTTCTAATAAAAGAGATATTTTCCTTTGAGACAGAGTCCAAAATCTTGTTCATTTTTCAAATATCCTCTTCTGCTTTTTGAGAAACATCTTCTTTTACATTTTGAAGAGGAGCAAGTTTTCTTGGAGGAAGGTAGCCTTAATGAAGAGTTAAGTCTATGCAGAGGTAACAGAATTCAAGGGAGAAGGAAGAGCCTCTTTGGTGGGCTGTACAGCACAAAAAGCACTCTTTCCCCTCCTTGAGAGGTTTGGTGTCATGGTTTTCTCTCTACTCCAAGGGGTAGTAGGCTAAGGAATTGAAAAGCCATTTGCCTATACAAGGGAAAATAAAAAATGGGGAATGTAAACTGGTGTAAAAATAGGTAGAAATAACTATAATAAGTATTATTCAGAATGCAATGCATGATTTTAAAGTTGGACTTTTTTATAGCACTGAATAATCTCAGGATACTATGAGATTGGTTCTATTATCATATCCCTATCTTGTGTATCTTTACTGAGTTAAATAAATGTTCCCATAGTTATGCAGATATAGTGATGGAGTCAAGACTCAAACCACAAGAGCTCAGAACCCTAACCATTATACGGTACTGCACATGAGGCACATAGTAGAGACTGATTTTGGGATTAGTTCTTGTTTCAAATCTTGCCTCTAGGCATTTGGGCAAAGCACTGTGATCCTCAGTATCTTCAGTTTTAAAATGGAGATTAAATCTGTCTCTTACCACTGAAATAATATATGTAATATACTAAATATATTGCACAACCTATGGTAAAAACTCAATAAATGGAACTAAAGTTTCTATTATTTTCTATTAGTTCTTTGATCCCAGGCAAGTTATTAAACTATTTGAGCTCTGAGGACTATATCTTTAAATGAATGTAAGTTTATTACCTTTTCCCATTCACTGTGCTGGTGGTTGTAAGGCTCAAAAGAAATAGACAAAGATCTTAAAAAAATATTATAGAATACACAGAGTTGTGAAGGGTGTTCAGGGTTAAAGAAAGAGTACATCTCTACTCACAGTAAGTGGAATGACTGATTCCTACTAACTAAATGTCTCCATTTAAAGGGGCCTACATCCTATGGGGTGCTGAATAGATTATATTTAGTGTGTCCCAATGCTAAGAAAGTGCAGAGAACTTGAAATTTGCTCAGCTTCAGCCTATTATTGGGAGTGCCAAAGCAAGGCTTAAATTCATATTTGTCAACCCCCAAATCATATAACAAGAGCAATTTGCATCTATGGAATACTTACTATATGCTAGGTCTTCTGCAAAGATATGTATATGCATATACATAATAGTTTTCAACAAATTCAGCAAAGATATGTAAATGCCTATACAAAATGGTTTTCAACAAATCCACAAATCCCAATAGATCAGGTGTTTTTAACCCCATTTTACAGATATGGTTAACTTGTTCAAGGATTTAATAAGTATGTGGCCAAGTCTAGATTCAAATCTACATTTGTCTGACTCTCAAAGGTACACACTGACCTACTGTCCAGTCTACCTGAGGTTTATAGATACAAATTTAATAAAGACATTCTGAGACAACTGCTGAGAGGTGTTGGGGATTTCAGGGTGTTTGATGAGCAGATACAGGGCTTGAAAGCTAGGCTGATGGGAGAAATATTGGCTGTATAATTTTGATAGTGGTAATATAGGTGAGGACTCATTTCAGGGAAGTATCAATTCCCCTTTGCCATAAGGCCTTCTGAAGGGTAAGGCTGAAGTAAATAATTCAAATGTATGTTCCTGAAGGTGAGTAGTTAGAGCTTATAATGACTTAAAAGTGTTTGGTGGTTTATTTAAGGGGAACGTGGATTGACATGTGTTGTACACTTGGTCTAGTAGAAGAAAGAGATATCCACATCAGCAGGATAATTACCCTGCCAGAGATGAGAAAAGAGATTGACCATTTCAGCCTTGGAAACTTGAGCAAGGACTCGCATTTGACTCAACTTGAAAAATGGGTAAGAGTTTTGCAGACAAAGATGTTGCAGACAAAGAAGATGTTGAATAAAGGAAAGGGAAGGAGGAGAGGGAGCAAGTGCTGGTCAAGCTATGTAAATATGCATGTTTAAAAACTATAAAGAACTGTACAAATAAAAGACGGTAAGAAAATGTTCTATATTTAAAAAATGCTAAATTTTGAAGGGATAATGCTTTGAATTTCCAAGTGCTTTCACTTATATTCTCTCAACTGATTTATACAACCCTTTGAATAAAAGGAACTGGAGGCTTGGCAAGAGAATCAGAAACGATTTCAGTGACATCATTACAAAAACAAGTGACAGAGCTGAACTAGAATCCCAAACCCTTAAATTTTGATTTACTGCTCTGATATAGAGTAAACAGCCTATTTACACTTTTAATAATAGTATTGAAGGCATCACCAAAATTTAGAAAATTTAAGAGGTAAAAAATGCATTTATAGGTCTTTAATGCTAAGGAAAAGAATTTGTTATGGTATTAGATTTAGTAATTTTAGAAGCAAAGGGGTTAAATATGAGAAGTATTTATTTCAGAAACATCACATAATGAGGCTCATAGACAAGATATGAATAAATTATTCATTATTCTTAGCCGTTTCACAGTAGTAGACATTTGTATCTAATGTCCACTATAATGATTTATCTAATTTATATGCAGCCCTACACTCAGAAATAGATTCATGATTATCACCAAATATTAAGCTTTCTTCAGATCATAGAAAATTCTTCTGTTGTATTGTTAGCTTTTAGATTTCTAAGTCAATCTGAAGTTTTTCCTATTTAACATGAATTACGTTATAAGGGTTTGGTGTTAAAAGTTTTGCTAGAGAGTTATGGGACTTAAAATAGATGTAATCACTTTCTATTGCTTTTCATTATTTCAACTCAAAGGTTCTATTCCTCTACTGTGCAGTTAACAATGTTAGAATTATCATCATCATCATAATCATCATCATCATCACCATGATCATCATCATCATCACTAACAGCTAACATTAAATGAGCATTTACTAGGTAAAAAGCCTCGTGCTAAGCACAGACTCAAACATTACCTAATATAATCATAAGAGCACTTCGTCACTTTCTGATATTTATGTCTCTATACCAAGAAAGAATGCCACTGGAAAAGCAGCTGTTCAGAAACAGGAAAATCTCTGTGTTTAATTGTGGAGTCATGAGTTCAAATCCCAGCTCCGCTACTTACCAGCTATGTAGTCTTAGGAAAAACATATGCTATAAACATAATAAAATCAATTTTCCTAACCATAAATGTAGATAATAGTCTCTGATGAGTATATGAAATAGCACATGAAAATAACCTAAAAATATGATTTCTAGTATGCTTTAGGGAGCCAATATTTTGAATTTGGTTTATTTACTAATACTTTAATCTACATAAATACTTAGTTTACATAATCCCAAAAATATAAATGAGACTGCAATTCTCTGCCTAATTAACAGGGTTGTTGTTATAGATCAAATAAAATAATGCATGTGAAATGATTTGTACCTTGCAAAATACTCTACAAATGTGGCTGTTATTATTTATTTTCCTTGGAGCATAGCATAAGATAGATGGAATCTATTTGCTATTTCAAAAATTCACCACCAGTGAAGAGTATCCTATAGGATCCAAGAATAGATTCTATGGGTGCAAAACACAAAAGAATGGTTGTAGTTTAGCCCAAAGATACTATTATGATTGCAACGACTTGGGCTTGCAAGCAATGTCTGTGAGAAGGGCTCAGAGCACTTCCTGTCTGTGTTCAGAGAAAACCCACCTGGAGAAAAAAGGCTAAATTCCAGGCAAGAAAGATTTCCGTGGAATATAAAGAACTTCTAGACTGTCGCAGTGATAAAACACTGGCAAAGATTATCAAATTAAGTTGTTGAGGCTTTCTCCCTGGAGAACTTCAAGAGAAGAACAGGCATCTATCTGTCCTAGAAAGCTTAGACATTTAACTGCTGGACGGCAAATTAAAGGCTGCCAGCTACACCAGGTGATTTTTCAAAGTCCCTTACAGCTCAATCATTTTCTTTACTCATCAATTGTATTCCCTCTGTCAACTTCTCAGTTTTTAATATGGTACTCAGTATATTTATTATAGTATAGCTTATTTCTAAACTTTGAAATCTTTGTCACTGATTATGTCTCATATAATTTAGATACAAAATATAAATAATGTTGTGACTGGATTTAACCCTATAGCTTACCGTTAGCATTAATTTTTATTTAATAACTAGGGAGACTGAAAGGAGATGCTGTCTGATGATCACTATCTGTAGGTATTCCATAACACAAAAGTGACATGACAGAAACCATTATATTCCTATGACAATGATTTTATTTCCTTTATATGTACCTTGTATTTCAATTTCCAGGTCATACATGGTTATATTGTAACAAGAATTCTTGGTTGTTATGATTATTTTGTTTGTTTGTTTGTTTGTTTGTTTGTTTTCTTACTTGAAAAAAACCCCTCTCCATGAAAAGGGATATGACTTGGGTCTGACTTGTTTAGAAATTTGCTCCATAATGAATCATGTTATGGAGAATCTTCTGTATCTCTGACAGCATTTCATATAAAAGCCACCTCAACATATGAATCGATGAACCAAAATACCATGACCCTAAGAAGAAATTAACTCAAAGTTGCTCATCTCCATAATCCATTTCTTAGTTGGTTTCCATGGCAACTCTCTGACCAGCAACATCTTTGCTTACCAGATGTCTTACTGCTCAACTGCTCATCTGTCTTAAGAGTTTAAAGTTTGAAAACTAAAGTCTAGGATGAGCAGATTCTAAATATTCATAATATTCAGTGAATATAAGCAGGGAATGGAATGAGGGAGGGAGATTGTCCTGCCATAGTCCAAATCACTACATAAGGAAAGCTTCAATTTGGCATTGTGTTCTGAGCACCATATATATGTTATAATAATGTAAGGAGGTTTAATTATACTTAAAACAGAACTCCTACCCACTTGTATTTTTCTCCCTGTTGGCTCAATGATGTATAATAATATTAATTCATATGGGTAAGCCTCTTACTCCCACCAGCTGGTGATTGTCACAGATCATCTGAGAGCTGATTGTTCAAAGCAGCTTTAATCTAGATGAGACTGATTTTGAAGACATGAGAGTAAGTGACTGCCAAAGAGATTCTACTTAAAAATTGGATTCCCTGTCTAAAGTTCTGATAACATCCTGTAAAGCAGTCACTTACCCAGTTAAATTTCAACTCAGTGTGAATTATCACTGCCTTTGCCTCAATTTTGTGCTTTAAAAAAAAGAGAGAGAGAGAAAATAAGCAGCCAGAAAAGCTGGAAGCACTGTAGGATCAGATGTGAGGTTGAGGAGAAAAATTCAAAACCAAAGCTATGATCCTGAATCTCCCATTTAATCCAGTGTCTTGTTTCATTTGTGGAAGCAAGCTCAAAGGAGCCATGCTAGGCTAAGATCCAGTGAAGTAAGTAAATTCTTTGAGTCTCAAAAAATGTTTAGTGATAAGATTGAAACTACACTTAGGATTGCTTATTCCCCAGTCCATGTAGTTGGAAACAGGTGATAGAGGTTAAGTTGTTTTTCCACTATCACACTGCTCTCTAGAATTTGCCTTCCAAAATTGTGCTGTTAACAACTGTACTTTTTTCTCCAATGATCATCAGTATTGACTAGAAAGTCTCTCTCCCAGCCTATACATTCCAATTTTTCTGTTCTTTGTCCTTGCAGAAGCTGCTGAAAAATAAGAGAAATCTGACCTTGGCACTCATGCACTCTCATGATGAGCCAATTGTCAAATGTGCACAAGGTGACAAGCTGCTATGTTTAAAAGGGCATTTTCAAGTCTACTAACTTTCTAGTCAATGCCACCTATTAATTCAATTGCACAAGATTCATGTATCAATCACCTACCTTTTGTAGGGAAGGCAATGTGCAGAGTGCCAATGAGATCTAAAAGCAGTCATTCCCTCCCTCAGGAAGCTTACACTCTAGCTGGTAAATAAAGGCTTCCTCCCATGACAAGACAGATTAGTGTGCTATCTCCATAAAACATCCTCATGTGAAAAGACAACATAATTTATTAGATACTAGTCAAAGGAGCTCAGAACAAAAAATGTTAAATTTCAGCTAGAATGAGGAGAGACTTCATGGGGGAGAACGACTGACAATAGGCCTTGAAAGAAGAATTGCATTTGGAAAGAGAGGAGGGTGAAGCATATTTTTATCTGTAAACTTGGGAGTCCCACCCAATATGGTCATTATGAGGATTAATATGGAAATTACTATAAATCATTTAGCAAACTGCCTATCATTTAGAATACATTTGATAAATGCTGTTTTTTTTTGTTTTTTTTTTTTAATTTAATGGTCCAAACAGGGGTAGAGAAGAAAGAATATTGTAGAAAGAATCTAAAGTTCTTGGTTGATAATCCAGTAGCTAACTGGGTAAAATGGGAAACATTTAACATTTCTAGACCTAGTTCCTCACTGATGAAACAAAAGATTTGGCCTAGAATGGTTTCTGAGGTCCATTTTCACTTAAATATTCTATGACTCTGGGACACAGAACAAGTGTTGACAGCCAGTTAAATTCATGGCTGATGTAACTTATGAACTTTAAACAATTATATTCAAGCATCCGGACACTCTTTGTTGACATCACTATCTGTCTTTCTCATTACAATTAAAATTTTTTATTCACCGTATAAGACCATCACTTGACATTTCATGTAAAGCTAAACAATCCAAATTGCTCAAGAAAATAAATGTCTCTATTCAATTTCTTGGTGGAAAAGTTAATTTATAGCTGCAGAGACTAAGAAACTAAGAAAGAGTTAAAATTCCATTCAGGATGTAAGATTTTCTAAAGATATACATCCATGCATGTTGGGAAAATATTATCTTTAATACTGGGTGAGATTCTCTTTAGTTATAAGGTTTTAAAATGTCAGGACAAATATTTTCTTTATTATTATTTTTTTCCTATTGAGTAACTATCTTTACGCTTTCTGTGCACTTCAGACGGTAAATTGGGAGATTAGTTTTTGGTGTCATTGCATTAAGCAGATTATTATTTACAACAATGGCTTGAAAATGATTGGAGGATTAACTCCAGCAACTTGAGCAATTAAAATGTAGGTTCCTTTAAGGTTTAAAAAATACAGGTTGCTAAGAGGAACCCATCCATTCAAGATATACAGCTATTGCCACTGTACCTTTTTCAGGGAACCAAAATTGTTCTCTAATGAAAAACTGCTTTTGGGATAAAATGTGCTATCAATTAACCCCTTAGAAAACATTTAAGGAAATTAATCCCCTCTCCTAAGAACGACTGGCTTTCAACCCTCTTTTCAGATCTGTTTTGCCCATCCACTCTCTCTTTCTCCTCTCTGCCTTTCTGACTTTCAGTGTATCCTTTTTGGGAATGCCAATCTCAGTGACTTGCCTCCTCCTTCTAAATTCTGGCCAAAAGCCTGGCACTTGACCTAAATATGGGTGATTAGACTTGCTTTCCCTGAAACCTAGATCTTTAGCAAAGTGACAGAGAGAAAAAAATGTAGTTGAATTATTTTGAGTCTTGAGTCGGTCCATGACCACTTTGTTTTGTAGAAATTATGGGTTTATAGAAAACTCATGTATAAAATACTGGGTTCCATATATCATCCTATTAATATCATCTTGCATTAATGTGGTACATTTGTTAAATTTGATGAAGGCACTTTCTTATAACTGTGTTATTAACTATAGTACATTGTTTACCACAGGTTCACTGTTAGTCGTGTACAGGCCCAGAGATTTTTTTTTTTAACACCTTTTTTTAGGAGGTACAGGGATTGAACCCAGGACCTCATACATGTGAAGCAGGCACTCAACCACTGAGCTACACCTGCTCCCCCAAAGATTTTTTTTTTTTAATTATTCTAGTAACCTTTATACAACCTAAAATTTCCCCTATTAACCAAATTCAAATATATAATTCAGTGCTGTTAGTTACCGTCACAATGTTGTGCTACCATCACGACAATCCATTACCACAATCTTTTCATCATCCCAAATAGAAACTGTAAAACGTAAGCCTAAACTCCTCATTCCCTACCGCCACGCCACCCAATAGTAACTTATATTCTAGCTGCTGACTCTACAAGTTTGCCTATCCTATTATTTAATATCAGTGAGTTCATACAATATTTGTCCTTTTGTATCTGGCTTATTTCAGTTAACTTGATGTCTTCAAGGTACATCTGTGTTGTCACATGTATCGGAAGGTCATTCATGTGGAGGCAGTGGCCACTAGAGGGCAGGGAGAGCGAAATACAGGTGAAATATGGGGGCATTTTGAGGACTTGGGAATTTTCCTGAATGACATTACAATGACAGATATTGACCATTACATAACTTGCCATAACTTAAAAAATTGTGTGGGAGAGAGTTGTAAACTACAATGTAAACTGTAATCCATGCTTAGCAGCAATGCTCTAAAATGTTTTCATCAATTGTAATGAATGTACCACACTAACGAAAGATGTTATTAATGTGGAAAAATGTGGGAGGTGTAGGAAGCGGGGCATATGGGAATCCCCTATATTTTTATGTAACATTTATGTAATCTAAATACCTTTTCTTAAAATAATAAAAAACAAAAAAATAAAAAAGGGGAGAAAAAGAAAGTCATTCCTTTCTATAGCTGCATAATGTTCCATTGTGTGTATACACTATATTTTATTTATCCATTCATCAGTTGATGGACACTTGGGTTTCTTCCATCTTTAGGCAATTGTAAATAATGCTTCTATGAACATCTGTGTTCAAGTCCCTACTATCAATTATTTTGAGTATATACCTAGAAGTGGGATTGGCAAGTCCCATGCCAATTCTATACTTAACTTTCTGAGGACTGTCAAACTGTCTTCCACAGCAATTGCACCATTTTCCCTTCCCACCAGCAATGAATGGGTGTACCTATTTCTCCACATCATCTTCCAACACTTGTAATTTTCCATTTTTAATAGTAGTCATTGTAGTCATTCTAGTGGATGTGAAATGGTATCTTGTGGTTTTGATTTGCATTTCCCTAATGGCTAATGATGTTAAGCATGTTTTCGTGTGCTTTTTAGCCATTTGTATTTCTTCTTGGAGAAATGTCTACTCGAGTGTTTTGCCCATTTTTTCCTGATTTTTTGAAAATTTATTGAAGCATATCACATATACATAAACATACATAAAAAATAAGTGTATAGTAATAGTTGTGAATTTACAAAACAAACATACATAACATCATACAGGGACATCATATCTCACCCTAAAAACAGTACCATGCATTGTCGTGAAACATTTTTACTAATGATTAAAGAGCATCCTCAAAATATTACTACCAACCAAAGTGTCTTACATATGGTATATTTTTCCCCCAACCCACCCTATTATTATTATTATTTTACATCATTTATGTATTAATATACATAAATAATAAGTGTATAGTAAAAGTTGTGAACTTACAAAGCAAACATGCCTAACATCATACAGGGGTCCCATACATCAACCCACTACCAACACATTGCATTGTTGCGAGATATTTGTTACAATTGATGAAAGAATATCATCAAAATCTTACTACTAATTATAGTCCTTATCTTACATTTGGTGTATTTCCCCCCAACCTAACATTATTATTTTTAAAATATATTTTTATGACAGAAGTTATAAACTTAAAAAGCAATCATGCACATGTGCAGGATTCCCATACAACACCCCTCTATCAACACACCACACTGTGGTGGAACATTTGTAACAGATTATCAGACAATATCACCAGGCTATTACCAGGTCCATAGTGTATATTTGGCATACTTTTTCCATACTCCACCATCATCAACACACTATGTCTTTGGTTTAGATGCATGAATATTGCATTACTGTTAACCACAGTCCATAGGTTATTCCACTTGTATTTTTCACATGCTTATTCACATTCCCCCCACCCTGCAATAGTGATGTACATCTGTTCTAGCTCACAAAGGACACTCTTGCATCTGTACCATCAATCACAATTCTCATCCATCTCTGTGTTTACTGTGTTATTCAGTCCCTAGCTTATTCTCTAGCTTTCTTTAAATTGGCATTTACACCCTAGACTACCCTTTACAGCCACAATCTGATTTATAAACCAGCTGTTACTCACTATAATGTGTTACCATCAACTCTATACATTTCCACACTTTTACAATAAAGTTAATTAAAACTTCTACATACATTAAACATTATTAGTCCATCTCAGTCCTCCTCTTATCTCCTTTAAGAATCCACCACCTATCACCGAGTCTGGAAGATATTTTCCTACATTTTCTTCTAGAAACTTTATGACTCTTGCTTTTATATTTAGGTTTTTGATCCATTTTGAATTAAATTTTGTAAAAGATGTGAGATAGGGGTCCTCTCTCCTTCTTTTATCTATGGTGATCAAGTTCTCTCAGCACCGTTTGTTGAATGGACTGTTCGATCCGAGCTGGGTGGGTTTGATAGGCTTGTCAAATATCCCTTGACCATAGGTGTGAAGGTCTGTTTCTTAACCACCAATTCAGTTCCACTGGTCTATGTGTCTGTCTTTATGACAGTATCATGCTGTTTCCACTACTGTAGCAAGGTAATATGATTTAAAGTCCAGAAGTGAGAGTCCTCCAACTTCATTTTTCCTTTTTAAGATGTTTAAGACAGTTTATCCTTCCAAATAAACTTGACAATCATGTTTTCCATCTATTTAAAAAATGCTGGCAGAATTTTTATTGGGATAGCTTTGAATCTGTATATCAATTTGGGTAGAATTGACAACTTAATGATATTTAGTCTTCCAATCCATGAGCACGGGATGTTCTTCCACTTATTTAGGTCTTTTTAAATTTCTTTTAGCAATGAGTTGTAGTTTTCTCAATACAAGTGCTTTATTTCATTGGTTAAGTTTATTCCTAAATATTTGATTCTTTTAGTGCTAAAAATGGAATTATTTTTCTGGACTTCCTCCTCAGATTGCACATTTCTAGTGTCTTTTAAAGTCTATTTCATCTAGTATAAGTATAAGTACTCTGGCTTTTTGTTGTTGTTGTGATTGAATGCTTGGAATATCTTTTTCCAGACTTTCACTTTCAATCTATTGGTATCCTTGTGTCTAAGATGAGTCTCTTGCAGACAGCATATAGGTAGCTCATATTTTCATATTCATTCTGCCAGTCTGCATCTTTTGATTGGGGAGTTTAATCCATTAACATTAAATGTTATTACTGGAAAGGTAGTACTTATTTCACTCATTTTGATCTTTGTGTTTTATCTGTTATATTTTATTTTCATGACTCTTTTGAGACTTTTAGTTACTTTTACTGATATAATCTTCATTTCTAGACTCTCTTCCAAGCCTCTCTCTCCTGTATTTTCTTTTCAGACTGTAGCACACCCTTTAGTATTTCCTGCAAAGCCGGTCTCTTGATTAGAAAGCCTCTCGGTTTCTGTTTATCTGTGAATATTCTAAACTCACCCTCATTTTTGTAAGACAATCTTGCTGGATATAAGATTCTTGGCTGATAGTTTTTCTCTTGCAGTATCTTAAATATATCATACCACTGTCTTCTTGCCTCTGTGGTTTCTGATGAGAAATCGGCACGTAATCTTATTGGATATCCCTTATATGTTGTGCATTACTTTTCTCTTGCTGCTCTCAGAATTCTCTTTTGTCCTTGGCGTTTGACATTCTGATTAGTATGTGTCTCAGAGTTGATATATTCAGATTTATTCGGATGGGAGTACATTGTGCTTCTTGGGCATGGATACCCATGTCCTTCAATTGGGTTTGGAAATTTACTACCATTATTTCTTCAAAGATTCCTTCTACACCTTTTCCTTTCTCTTCTTCTTCTGGGACACCCATGACACATATGTTTGCACATCTCTTGCTGTCATTTAGCTCCCTGAGAACTTGTTCAATTCCTTTCATTCTTTTCTTCATCAGTTCTTTTGTAGGTTCACTTTTGGAGGCCATTTCTTCAAGCTTACCAATCCTTTCTTCTGCCTCCTCAAATCTGCTATTACATGATTCCAGTGTATTTTTAATTTCATTTATTGTGCCTTGCATTCCCATAAGATCTGCTATTTTTCTATGTATGCTTTCAAATTCTTCTTTGTGCTCATCCAATATCTTCTTAATATCCTTAATCTCTTTAGTTATCTCATTGAATTTATTAAGGAGATTTGTTTGAACATCTATAATTAGTTGTCTCAACTCCTTTCTGTCATCTGGAGGCTTATCTTATTCCTTTAACTGGGCCATATCTTCCTGTTTTTTGATGTGGTTTGTAATTTTTTTCTTGATGTCTTGGCATCTGGCTTGCTAGATGTTTTTATTCTGGGTGCAGTTTCTCTCCTTAGTGGGGCTTTCTTATCCTTTCTCCCTTGCTGGTTGTATAGTAGGAGCCAAGGATGTAGTTGGAGCTGTAAGCTGTGGAGGCTCAAGCTGCCCACATTGCCCAAGGGATAATTGAAGCTTCTCCCAACTTTCTCCTTTGACAGGGGTAGGGACAGAACCACAGCAGTGTATAGTAATCCAAGTCATGCAGGCCTAAAGTCTAGTTCCTTCATGCCCCTTCCTCCCCTGCCTGGGGTGGGAATGGAGCTGCAGGTGTGGGCAGCAGTCTATGCCACGTGGGTCCAAAATGACCGCAGTTACCCTGGTAGACTTCTGACTATTCAGCCTGTGCCAGTCGAATGTTCCTGCAGTTAACCAGAGAGGCTGGTGCAGGGCCTGCCAGCTTCCTCCCTCCTAGAGGTGGGGCTGAAGCCTAGGCTAGGGCTGCAGGCCAATCTGGGTGAAAGAAGCCAGGCCCGACTATCACTGTGATTTTCAGTCAAATCAGCTTCCCCTCATATCGAGGGCAGAGTCAAAATGAGGGCTACGGCCCTCTTTCTGAGTTAGACAGGTTCAAACTTTAGCTGTACTTAGGGTTATACTTTAGCAAGCCAAATTTACTAATCAATAGCTGAAGTCGGTGGCCAACCATCTCTTGCTCCCCTGTTTTTGGGAACTGGAGCTTCCAACTCCAGCCACAGAACAGCTCCTGAGGTGGCTTGTGCCACCAGAGTAGGATGATCACCAGCCTCTGTGGCGTGGCCTGTATTTTCCTGCAGAGACTGGTTCAGGGTCCTTCAGTTTCCTCCCTCCAGAGGTAGGGCTGGGGTTTAGGCTAGAGCTACAATCCAATCTGGATGGAAAGAAACAGGTCACTACTAGCACTGTGACATTCAGTCTGCCCTGCTTCCCCTAATGCCAGGGTGGAGTTAAAATGGTGGCTACCAGCCTCTTTCTGACTTGGACAGGCTCAAACTTTAACTGTTCTTAGGATTATACCTTAGCCAGCTGAGTTTACTAATCATTAGCTGAAATTGCTGCCCAACTGTCTCTTCCTTCCCCGTTTTGGGGAAGTGGAGCTTCCAATTCCAGCATCAGAATAACTCCTGAGGTGGCTTGTGGCTCCAGTGGAGGATGCGCAAAGGCCTCCATGGTGTGGAGTGCTCTACTTACAAATCTTCTCTGCGAATGGGCAGTGTCCTCCTTCCATTCTTTCAAGGATGTTAGAGAATGCTCTTTTGGTCTCCCAGAGCCCCCAAACAGGTGCTTTAGGTAGTTCAATTGGTGATTACCAATTGTCCCGTAGCACAAGCTGACTCTAGGAGCTCCTTACTCTGCTGCCATCTTTCTGGTTGCCCTGTTTTGCCCATTTTTAATTGGTTGTCTTTTTGTTAAGTTTTAGGATTTCTTTATACTTTCTGGATATTAAAACCTTATTTTTAAAAAGAAAGGAAAAATAAAACCTTATCAGAAATATGGTTTCCAGATACTTTTTCCATTGAGTAGGTTGTTGATTTATTTTCACAATAAAGTTATTTGAGCACAAAAGTTTTAAAATTTGATGAGGTCTCATTTATCTATTTTTTTCTTTGTTGCTTGTGCTATGGGTCTAAAGTCTAAGAAACCAATGCCTAACACAAGGTCCTGAGGATGCTTCCCTATGTTTTTTTCTAGGAGTTTTATAGTTCTGGTTCTTATATTTAGATCTTTGATCTCTTTTCAGTTGATTTTTTTATATGGTGATGTGAGGAAGGGGTCTGCTCATACTTTTGCATATGGATATCCAGTTTTCCCATTTAGTGAAGAGACTATGCTTTCCTAATTGAGTGATCTTTGCTGCTTGTCAAAATTCAGTTAACCATAAATGTGAGGGCTGATTTCTTCTTAACTGTCAGTTCAAATCCACTGGTCTTTATCTCTCCTTATGCCAGTACCATCCTGTTTTGATTACTGTGGCTTTGAAAAAATCTTCTAAGATTGGGGAGTGTGAGTCCTCCAATTTTGCTCTTCATTTTCAGAATGGCTATCGCTATTCAGTAAACTTTACCCTTAAATATAAATTTGATGTTGACTTTTCCATTAATGTCAAGAAGGTTGTTGGGATTTTCATTGACTCTGTAAATTGCCTTGGGTAGAACTGACATCTAACAATATTAGTCTTCCAATCCATGAATACCAAATACACTTCCATTTATTTATGACTTTTTAAAATTTCTTTTAGCAATGTTTTGTAGTTTACTGAGTACAAGTCCTTTATATTCTTGGTTAGATTTATACATAGATATTTGATTATTTCCGTTAGTCTTGTAAATTGATTTTTTCTTGATTTATTCTTTCAATTGTTCATTAGTAGTGTATAGAAAGACTACTGACTTTGGGGTGTTGATCTTGTACTACTCCACTTTGCCTAATTCATTTATTATCTCTAGGTCCTTTCTTTTGGATTTTCAGGGTTTTCTGTATATAGAATCATGTCATCCACAAATAGCGAAGGTTTTGCTTCTTTCTTAGAAAACTTCAATTTGGATGTCATTTAGTTCTTTTTCCTGCCTAATGGCTCTACCTAGAACTTCCAGTACAATGCTGAATAACAATGGTGACAGTGATCATCATTTTCTTGTTAATGACCTTAGAGGGAAAGCAGTCAGTCTTTCACCATTAAGTAGGATGTTAGCTGTGGGTTTTTCATATATATCCTTTATCATGTTGAGGAAATTTCCTTCTATTCCTAGTTTTCTAAGTGTTATTATCAAGAAAGGGGTGCTGCCTTTTTTCAAATGCTTTTTCTGCATCATTTGTGATGATTGTATTTTTTTCCCTTCATTCTGTTAATGTGCTGTATTACATTCATTCATTTTCTTAGGTTGAGCCATCCTTGCTTACCTGGAATAAATCCCACTTGATCATGGTGGGATCAAAAGGATTATAATTCTTTTATGTACTTTTGGATTCAATTTGCTAGTATTTTGTTGAGGATTTTTGCATCTATCTTCATAAGAGTTTTGGTCTGTATTTTCTTTTTCTTGTAGTTCTTTTATCTGACTTTTGGATGTGAGTGATGTTGGCCTCCTAGATTTTGGATGAATGAGCAGGATCAGTGTTAATTATTCTTTAATGTTTGGTAAAATTCCCCTGTGAAGTCATCTTGTCCTGTGCTTTTTATTTGTTGGGAAATTTTTTATCACTGATTCAATCTATTTTCTAGTTATTGGTTTGTTGAGAGTTTCTATTTCTTCTTGAGCCATTGTAGGTAGTATTTCTGTTTCATGCAAATTCTCTATTTCTTCTAGGTTATTTAATTTGTTGGCAAACAGTTGTTCATAGTATCCTCTTATAGGCCTGTTTATTTCCGTGGGGTCGATAGTAATGTCCCCTTGTTCATTTCTGATTTTAGTTATATGTTACATTTCCCTATTTTTCTTCATCTAGCTAAAGTTTTGACAATTTTTCTTGATCTTTTCAAAGAACCAAGTTTTGGTTTTGTTGTTTTTGTCAGCTCTACTTCACTCTCTGCAACATCTAATCCCACTTATGCACACTTTAATAATTATTTCCTTCCTTATGACCACTTTAGGTTTAGTTTGCTCTTCATTTTTCTAGGTCTTACAGTTTTGATGTGAGGTTTCTGGTTTGATATCTTTCTTCTTTTTTAATGTATGCATGTAAGGCTATAAATTTCCTTCTCAGCACTGCCTTTGCTGCATCCCATAAGTTTTGGTATGTTATGTTCTCATTTTCATTCGCCTCAAGATACTTCTTAATTTCTCTTGCAATTTCCCCTTTAACCCATTAGTTGTTTAAAAGTATAATGTTTATTTCCACATATTTTTTAATTTTTCATTTCTCCACCCTGTCATTGATTTTTAGTTTTATTACTATCAGAGAAGATACATAGTATGATTTCAATATTTTTTAATTTATTGAGAGTAATTTTGTTGCCTAAGATATGCTGTATTATGGAAAATGATCTATATATACTGAAGAAGAATGTGCATTCTGTTGTTGTTGAGTAAAGTGATCTTTCTATAGCTGTCAGGTCTATTTCATTTAGAGTATTATTCAAGTCTTGTCCTCTCTTATTGATATTCTGATTAGATGTTCTAACCATTTAGAAGCAGTGTAGCAATGTCTCCTACCATTAATGTGATCTGTCTAATTCTTCCTTCAAATCTGTCAGTGTATTCTTTGTATATTTCGGGGCTTTGTTGCTAGGTTCATATTTATTGATAATTGCTACATCTTCTTGTTGAATTGATCACTTTATCAGTATATAATGACTGTCTTTGTCCCTTATAACAATTTTATTTTAAAGTCTATTTTATCTCATACTAGTATAGTAACCCCAGCTCTCTTTTGATTACTACTTGCATATATGTTTTTTCTTCCTCTCAATTTCATCCTACTTATGTCTTTGAATTTAAGGTGAGTCTCTAGATAATTGCATAGAGTAGGGTCATGACTTTTATCTACTTTTCCAGTCCCTGTCTTTTGACTGGAGAATTTAATACATTTACATTAAAGTAATTATTGATAATGCAGGATTTTCTTCTTCCATTTTGGTATTTAGTCTTTGTAAGTCTTTTACATTTTTTGACCATCAATTCTTTCATTAATGCCTACTTTCATATTTTTGAATTTTTGCATTGCACTATATTGAAATCCTTTTAATTTCTTTCTGGATATACTTTTCATATATTTTTCTTTGTAGTTAAAATTTATCATCCTTGATTTGATACCAACTTGACTTCAATAGAATTAAAGTACACTTTTCTTATATCCTTCTACCCCACCATTTTTTGTACATATTACCACTTACATCTTTGTACATTGTATATCCAAAACCACAGATTTATAACCATTATTATGCATATGTATTTTAACATCTGTAAGAAGTAAGAAGTGGAAATATGTACCAGGAAACATAATGCAATAGTATTGGCATTTAAAAATACCCATATGGTTACCTTTACTGGAGCATTTTATTTCTTTATGCCACTTTGAACCATTGTTGAGTGTCATTTCTTTTCATTCCAAGGATCTTCCATGAGCATTGCTTGTAGGGAATGTCTAGTGGTGATGAACTCCCTCAGCTTTTGTTTATCTGAGAATGTCTTAATCTTTCCCTAATTTTTTAAAGAAACTCTTTCTAGATAACATATTCTTGGTTGACAATTGTTTTCTCTCAGCACTTTAAGTATTTCAATCCATGTCCTTCTTGCTTCCCTTGTTTCTATGAGAAATTGACACCACCATATTGGGACTCCCTTGTATATAATGTTGCTTTTCTTTTGCAGCTTTCAGAACTCTCTCCTTGTCTTTGCATTTGACAGTTTGACTAGTTTGTTTAAGGGCATATTTCTCTTCAAATTTATCCTCTTCAGTGTTCTCTGGGCTTCTTAGATGTGCATATTCACTTCTTTTGCTAAGTTTGGGAAGTTCACTGTTATTATTTCTTTGAATATTCCTTCTGACTCTTTCTCTCTTTCTTCTCCTTCTGGGAATCCAATAATCCATATTCTGGTATGCTTGAAAGTGTCACTCAGGTTTCTTAGACTATTTGCACTTTTTATAATTCTTTTTCTTTCTGCTCCTCAAGCTAACTCATTTCATTCATCTTGTCTTTGAGTTTACTGATTCATTCTTCTGCCAGCTTCAATGTGCTGTAGAAACATTCTTGGGAATTTTTCATTTTGGTTATTGTGGTCTTCAACTCCAGTAGTTTTATTTCGTTCCTTTTTAAAGTCTCTATATCTTTATTGTGATTCTCATATTGTTTATTAATTGTTTCCCTTATACCCTTCAGTTCTTTTTCTGTATTTTCCCTCATCTCATTGAATATAATGAAGATCGTTTCTTAAAGTCTTTGATATGTCCACAGTCACATTTTCTTCATTGATGTTTTCTGGATTTTTATCTTGTTACTTGCATATGGGTTATCATTTCCTGTTCTTTGGTCTTATAATCTTTTGCATACATTGTATTTTAATATTTTAAAATGTTAACTCTTGGACTTATTTCCTGAGATGTCTGTTTCTTGAGTTTCTATCCAAGTAGCAATATAACAGAGATTTTCTTGAGTGTCAAGAGTTAAAACAAAACAAAACAAAACAAAAAGCCATCAATCCTAAGCCAAAAACAACTTTCACCATCTTTGCAAATTGATGGCTGGTGCTCTTTTTCAGAATTCAGCCATCTTAACAAGAACATCTGTTTAATGTGAATGCAAAGTACAGTGCCCTCCCTGTCTTTTCTGGGCCTATGTCTTTTCCTGGGCTTGTGATTGCCAGTGCCATTAGGAGTTTCCTGGTTTAAAGAAATTTGAGAGCTTCCTCTATTCCACAGGAACTAGACCTTTTCCTTCTCCTGGGTATTCCATTGCAGGAATTAAAGCAGGTAATCTTTTGTTCCAAGCTGCCTGACTCAATTGTTTCTTTCTTTGCTTTCACTCTCCCAGGCTGCTTTTGCATGGAGGGAAAATTCTGGGAGCAGGTGCATAGTGCAAAGGAGTTTCCCAAGTTACTCTTTCCAAGTCAGAACAAGGCAGCACCAGCAGGCTCCAAATTGCCTTGGGGAGGGGATGAGGCCAGGAAAGATACATGAACTTCTCCCACAGATGTCCAAAGTTGTACTTTCTTGACTTGTCACCTGTCCAGCAAATGCACCCTTTCACAGCTCCGAGGAAGAATACCATCTTTAAGTCTCTGCAACCTTTTGTGAGGCAGGTTGGAACAATGTCTGCCCTCAGACCTGGGCCCCTAGGGATCTGACGTACTGACTCAACAGCAGTGATATGCAATTGGACCCCTAAATCTTGGATAAGTAGGTTTTTATGTCCCCCAACACACTCCAGCACACTGATTGTATCAGGGACTAGGTTTGAGTTCCTCACTGCTCCAATGGGGTATGAATGATGATAGCCACTGCACAGATAATATAATTCACTGTCTTTACTGCAATTTACTAGTCTCTCCCCCTAAATGCTGCCCAGTGTTCTACTAGACTTCAAAGTTTTGAAATAGTTGATTCAGAAAGTTCTTACCTGCTACCTTGGTGGAGGGACCTGATTCTAGAGCTTCCTAATCTACCATCTCCCCCAAATCCTCTCATTTCATGACTTCTTGCAACTAAGAATCCCACTCCAGCCCTGAGCTGCTTTGGTTACTGCCCTAATTCTTGATTGCTTCTCTCTCTTTCCTGTGAGCCCAGATGATGACAATGAAAAATTCCATCAAATATTTAAAGAAGACATAATGCCAATTACAACCTTATTAGACAGTAGAGGAAAGTAAGTTTCCCAGACTCACTTGATAAGATGTTCATAAATATTTATAAATATTATGTGTAATAATATAATATAAAATGTAATGTAAATATAGATATTAAAATAAAGAAAACTATAAACCAATACTCCTCATGAACATATGCACAAAAGTCCCTAACAAAATATAAGCATACAAGTCTAGCAATATCAACACTGGATAATACATTATGACCAAGTAAAAAATCAAAGGTTTGATTAGTATTGAAAAGTTAATCATAGTATTTAACACCATTAACAGAGTAAAGGAGAAAAAACATATAATCATTTCATTAGATACTAAGAAAGCATCTGAAAAAATTCAATGACTATTCATACTAAATAGAAATTCTCACCAAATAAGAAATAGAACATCAATTAGTTGTAGTGCATCTACAAATATCCTAAAGTTAACATCATATTTAATTTTGAAAACTTGAATGCTCTCAGTGTTTTCTTATACTACTTCTTCTTAACATTGTACTGGAGGTCCTGGTTAATATAATAAGAAATGAAAAGAGAAGTAAAAATTAGATTTTGGAAAAATATAACATTATTAAATGCATAAATATTCAAAGAAATTTTCAAGGAAGTTAATATAAATAAGTATATTTGGCGATGTTACTTACAACAAGGCATTGGGAAAGGAAAATTTCAAAATGTCATTTACGACATCAAAAAAGAAACAGAATTACTAGAAATATATTTATCAAATGATGTATAAGAAAATATTTATACTGAAAACTATAAAAATATTACTTAGAAAAGAAAAAAACACCAACTACCTAGTTATGAGTTAGGATATTCATTATTAAGATACTGATTCTCCACAAATTGATGTACAGAATCAATGTGAACCCAATAAAAATCTCAAACAGATTTTTAAAAATAGAAATTGACAAGACTATTTTATCATTTTTATTAATATCCAATGGGCTTAGAACATCCAAGGCAGTCTTGAAGAACAACTACAAATTTGAAGGGCTTACTATACTTGAATCTACAGTAATTAGAAAATCCTCATGTAAGGACAGAAAAACAAATCAAGGTCACAAAATCCAAAGTCCTGGTAGATATCCCTATATATGGCCAATTGATTTTTGACAAAAGGTCCAATGTACTTCTTCTTTTTTTTTTTTTTGAGTTCCTAGCAAACATTATTTTTAGAGAAATTTTAGATTATGGAAAAGTTACATCAAAATTAGGGGATTCCCATATAACTCTTTCCACCCACCTACACATTTTCCTCTATTACTAACATCTTACATTAGTGTGGTACATTAGTTACAATTGATGAAACAATATTGAAGCATTGCTATTAATCAGGGTCTATAGTTTATGGTTTATACCATGCTGCACAGTTTTATAGGTTCTGACAAACTTATAATGTTATGTATCCATCATTGTCATATCAAACAGAACAAAATCCAATGCCCTAAAAATGTCATGTATTCCATGTATTCGTCCTTCTCCCTCCCTTCTGAATCTCTAGTACCTGTAATTTTATATCAATGTTACTAGTTCTTCCATTATCACATGATAATAACTACAATAACAATAAATACACATTGGTCCATGGTTACCCTACCTCCCTTACATTTGTTCATCACTCAATTTTGAGGAATTTGGAATTATGTCCCTTCTGACTGCTTCAGATTGGGAGGTAGCTTAGATATTATGGGTCAAATGGGAGAAACTGTTTTACTTTCACTTGTAGATACTCCTTATTTTTGGGAATGGGATTTGTCTAACATCATTTTGTTAGTTGTCCTGGTCAAGTCTGAAAATATGGAGAGTGTTTGTCACAATTCTTCTCAGATTTAGGGAACAAATGGCACATGAATAGTCCAAAGATCTTAGTCTCAGAGATGATGGTGGTGCAGCAATATGAGTGTAATTAATGGCACTGAAGTGTGAGAGTGAATGAGGTTGAAAGGGGAAGGTTTGGGCCATACATAATACTAGAAATAAAGCTAGAGGATAAAACAGATGGCATTACAACTCATGAAACTCTGAGGTGGCCAAGGATTGTGGTTAAGAATCCAATTATAAGAATGTTCTTTGAGGATTTATAACAAAGTTACTTCACTATTACCAGGTGTTGATAGTGGAGTGATAAATGGGCAAAAATACACCTAAAACATACTTCTATAGGAGATGAATATATTCGCGTTGTCGTAGGTCTGGTTTATGGAGAGATATGAGGCCCAAATAGTAGCTAACAAAATATTAAACTTTCATCATGGAGAAGTCCTCCTACTTTTGCAAATAAGATGGCAAAAAATATCTGGAATATATAAGCCTTGCCTAATTTTAAAAAAAGGCCAATATGCTAAGCACTCTATCTTAGTGCTTGCACTTATGAACCTTACTCCTGCAAATATGAAACTTAGCCTAATTACAATTAATGTCTAAGAGATATCTCCTGAAAACCTCCTTGTCACTCAAATGTAGCCTCTCTCTAAGCCAAATTCAGCAAATTAACTCATTTTTACCTTCCCCTGATACAGGACATGACTTCCAAGGATAAGCCTCCCTGGCACTGAGGGATTATTACCAAGTGCCAAACAGCAATGCATTTGGAAATAGACCATGACCAAACGGGGGAAAGCATTAAATGAAAAAGAGTTTTTCATGGCTAACTGATTTCAAAGTGTAGACAAAACCTCAAACAAAAGTGCTCCCAAAAGCTCTAGGGATGTCTAGACACTATAGGCAAGGCAAACAAGACTCATGAAATCAATACCCCTTTGGTTGGCCCCATTTTGGAATATATGATAATCTATTTCCCCAATATAACAGAGTTAGACTCATTTATAATTTCCCTACACTTGATTCTTCTCCCCCTTTTGTTTGAGCCAATGCCTTTCCGTGGAAAAATAAGAAGTTTTTTCAACAACTGATGTGAAAGCAATTTATTTTGGGGGGAGAAAAAACTTTAATCTTACTTCACACGATAGATGGACCTCAAAATAAAACCTAAATATAAAGCTTCTAGAAGAAAACTTAGAAGAATATCTCCATGACCATAGCGTAGGCAGAGGTCATTTATTGATTACTTTAGTGTTAACCATATAGGAAAAGTTGATCAATTGGACTTCATCAAAATTAAAATCTTTGATCATCAATATAATCAAAGTTAGGAAAATAAAAATACAAACACAAAACTGGGAGCAAATGTTTGCAATATATACCTGGCAAAGGACTGCTATCAAGAATATAGAAAAATCTTCCGTATGATCCAGCAATTCCACTACTGGGTATATACCCAGAAGAACTGAAAACAAAAATACAAACAGATATATGCACACCAATGTTTATAGCGGCATTGTTCACCATTGCCAAAAGTTGGAATCAGCCCCGGTGCCCATCAACAGACGAATGGATAAGCAAAATGTGGCACATACATACAATGGAATATTACTCAGCGGTAAGAAGGAACAAAGTGCTAACACATGGAATAACGTGGATGAATCTTGAAGACCTTATGTTGAGTGAAGCAAGCCAGGCACTGAAGGATGAACAGTATATGACCTCACTGATCTGAACTGAGGAAAGTGA
>JAKSZT010053825.1:518759-657030 GCA_026826555.1 Tolypeutes matacus | reverse complement strand
ATATATGCATATATATTTATATATCATTTTACAAATGTTTGTATGTATTGTGAGAATTTTGATTTTTACCCATAATAAAAAAAAATAAAAATAAATAAAAATAAAAAAAAAAGAATAGGTGGGAAAAAAAAATAAATAAATAAAATAAAGACATTGGAAGCTAGTCCTTCCAGGGATCACCTCATCCATTTCAGGACATTAGTTTGGGAAAATATAAAAATGCAGAATGGATGTATTTATTAGTAAGCATTCAAAAGTATAAATATGACCATTTAGCATATACTAGAAAACATAATAACTCAGTGGGAAATGATTAATTTTTATTTTAATTATTTATTATAGTAAAATGCATGACTCTTCAAATAAGTGGCAGATTTGAAGTATAGTGGATTCAAGTAATTTTGTGTAGCAGTAAAATATATTTTTGGAATTTGTTTCCTCTGTGATAATAAATCCTTACTTCTTTTGTGAAATTAAAAAAAAAAAAAAAATGAATATAGAAAGAATACCTACAAGCAATCTTAAGAAAAATAACCCAATTTAAAACATGAGTAGATACTTCACAGAATGTCTATCATGCTTCATATGATGCTTGACGTTAATAGTTTAACAGAAATACAAACTAAAACCAAAATGAGTCATTACATCATATCCACTAAAGTGGTTTAAATTAAATTCTTATACTTGAAACTGTTGGTGAGGATGTGGAATACTGGACCTCTTAGATACTAAAGGTAGGAATATAAAATGATAAAACCACATTAGAAAATGGTTTGATAGTTTCCAATATAGTTAAACATACAATAGTTCATGACCAACAGTTCCACTTGTAGATAGGTACCCAAGAAAAATTAAAGCATGAGTTCATATTTGATTTGTACAAGAATGTTGATAGGAGACTTATTCATAATAACCTAAAGCTTAAAATATACCATATGTGGGGGAAAGAAAAAACTGTTGTTTATTAATAGAATTGAATACTATTCAGCAATTAAAGAACAAGCTTCTTATCCATGCAACATGGTATAATCTTTAAAATACTATGTTTAACGAAAATAGCCAGATTCAAATCAGTACATATGATCCATACAAATCAGTACATATGTCCTTATACATGAATTTAAAAACAGGTAAAAGTAATCTAATGTGATGGAAATCAGGTTACAGATTGACTCTGTACATGGCAAGACTGACCAATATGTCTAATGGGAAGACTTTAGGCATGATGGAAATGTTCATATCTGATTCAGTTAGGTAACAGGCATTCATCAAAATGTATTGAAGTATACATTTAATATCTCTGTTTTAATGTGTAACATTGTATAATACTTCCCCTGCTGCTTGGAATGAAAAAGCTTCAAACATTACAGTTTGAGAAATAGATGTACTCAGAAAACTCACAGGCACACACACACACACACACGCCTATCAGCATATCCAGATTGCTTTGGGTTAGCACCAAAAATCATGAGAAAAGCATTTTGAAATTTGAAATCTCCAAACTCTTTGGTATTTATGATTTAACTACTAGTCTATTTATATAATCACGTAATGACTTTTCTCATTCTTTGAAATCCAAGAATCTGATATTACTTTATATATCATTATACTGTATATACCTAGAATTATTTTCTCAACATTAAATAATCACTGCTTTCTTAAAGTTAATATATTTCTATGAATATTAAAATGATAGCAGAAATTCATGCAATCGTGGGATAATCGATTTACCGTGCCTCTTTACTGGGTGACGGAGGGAGACGACCTTCTGAGAATATTCTGACAGTAGCAGAACTTCTCTACCAAAGTTGAGTTTTCAAAGTCAGTTCAAAGGGAAATAAGAGACAGAACACTTCAGGAAGTAGATATGATTCCCTTTGGGTGGAATGTAAAGATTTCATTTAGTACTGAAAACGTGTCTTGTCATCGGCATCCATTGTGTTTGTTTTGTTAGCGAGCTGGTAGGTCTGCCCATTTCCCTCTGTGTTGCTTTCACAGCTTTGGTCACTGCTGTCCACAATCAGACAAACACAAAAAGAGTCATTTAGTTATTCTTCAGCACTGAAAATTTTTCTTCACACTGAAAAAGGTAGCAGGGAACCACTTTATTCTGAGTTTTGGTAACTAAGGCTCAAGATCCCCTGGCTCCCATTCATCTGTGCAATACAGAAGAGCAAAATTTTCAGCTGACAGCAAGCTGGGGCAATCAGCACCAAGATGTTGAGAGCATGTCCTTTTTCTTTCATTTCAACTAGGCCCAGAAGCTATCTGGTGCAATAGCATGTGGGCAGGAGGCAGGACAGTTTTTCCTCACCATTGTAATCCCCAATATTTAGCAATGTCCTTGTTCCAGAGGAGGCATGCATAGCAACCTTATGAATGATTGAATAAAATAGCTCACACTATTACTTTATATTTGTTACTCTTTAAATTAGGTATCTAAGCCCAGATTTTGGGGCTGAAGAGTTGAAAGCATTGTCAGTGCCTGGCTTAAAATAATTTGGTGGCTTATCTTTGCCTTCAAATATAGCCCAGGCCTCTAATACTCACATACAAAACTCTACCCCCATTGTTCTCAAACTACCCAACACAAAGTTCTAGACATAATGAACCATTTGTTTCATGAAGATGCCATGTTTCCTCTCAACTCTGAGTCTTATGCACTGTCTCTACTCTCCTGCAACCATCCCATCTTCTTCCACCAATGAATTAGCTGTTAGATCTCAGACTTAACCCTTCTTTCTCAGGTAAGACACGATGGCCCTGGTCTTGGTTGGCACTCCCTTCCAAATGCTTCTACAAGCCCTGTGCCTCTCTAAGCATCATTCTGAAAATGCTGTATGATGACTGCATGCCTCAAACACTGGGCCATATGTTTAATGAAGCTGGCACACCTTCCTTGTTTTTGTCATTGCTGCTAAAACAAAGTGTGCCCTTAGCAAATATCTGTTGAAAGAATGAATGAATGAATGAGTGATTGGATAGGAGCTGACTATTTTAAGGGTGAATAGATGTAGAGAATGACCAAAAAATTCTGTATTTTCAGGTGCCCAATATAAGTTTAAGAATGAAGAAATGACAAAATTGGGTCACCATAATTATGGTATAATTTAAATGTTTGAAATTAACATATTGCATAGGCATAATGCACAAAATAATTTGGAGAGAATATTAAAAGTCAAAATATAGATATTTGAGGATTTTCTGGCCTGCGTCTCAGCTCTTCTGTCAAACCTTGTTTGATGGGAGTGGTTTGTGGGGGGTGCAAGAGGTTGCTTAGGAATACACACCTGCATCCAGGCAGGATTACACCCACACAGACTCTGAGAGGACTTTATTTTTTTTCCTTTCTATATCTCAGGTCAAAATATGCCCTAAGGAACAGTGACCCTTTCTTCCTAATTGTCCTTCTCCCCACAGAGCAATTTCTGGAGGAAGCAGGAAACCCCCAGGTAGTCTTTCTACCTGTTAACAGGCCAGAGGATTTGACTGCCCTACCTAGGACACCTTACCTGGGAAGAGTCTCTATCCAGTCCACGTGCAGGAAGAGAGTCTGGGGTAGTTTGAGGGGGGTGTGCTAAGGAGATTGGTGGAGGGAGTCTAAGGGAGTCTGGGCAACTTGAGCGGGACCTGGGGAGGCTGGGGAGCTGGAGGAGCCTTGTGCCCACGGAAGACTGAGGGAAATTTAGGAAGGATTTGGGGGAGCATTTGTTCTGTTATTTTATTTCCACTTCTAGAAGCCATCTGCTTCACCAGCTTCATAGGATTACATGTGGAAACTTGAATTACCAAGCATCATAGTTGTGATTTATTCTGGTGTTAGCACCACTTATACATGGGTGTTCAACACCAGCTACATAATTTGTGAGGCCCACTGCAAAATGAAAGTGAGGGCCCGTTGATAAGAAATTATTAAGGATTTCAAGGTGGTTATGGCAGATCTTCAGGCTGTGTGTGTATCCTTCTGAATGAAGGATCCTGAAGGACTGCAGAAGCTGCAGGTCCGTGAAACCGGCGTTGTTGACATTCCAGGCAGGTGGCTGACTGACCTGTGTGGCAGGATGTAGTAGGGAGGCCCATGTAGTTCTTCAGACTCTCTTTCTCACCCTCAGAAACTTTATTTCCTTTTATCCTTAGGAACTTTGTCAGGGTTTGAATTATGCAGCCATAACTTGAATAGGATTTCCCCACAACCCTTCTCTCCTCTCAACAACACTTAATAATCCCTAGAAGAAAAGGACCCCTATGGCAGGAGGTATATAATGCTGTGGCAGAGAATCTTTACTCTTAAAGCCAATATACTTCAAGCAGTAGCGTACTTGTAGTTTTGTTTTAAGTAGCTTAGAAACAACTTTGATTGGAGTCTGACATTATTTCCCACAATTGAGCCCTCTGGCCAAGACTATATCATGCAAAGGGCCATGCCTGCTAAGTGAATGCCTGCTAAGAAGGTTGAGTATGAAAGTAACCAACAGCAGGAAAGAAAAACAGTAGAGTCAGCCAAAAGGGAAAATTTACTGCTGGCACAATTCTAGTCACCATTCCATCCCCACCTTCTCACAGCAATGGAGTTGCTGGAAAAACAGGTGCATAAATTAAAATCAGGCAATTAGCTGCCATGCTGACTCCTGCTGCTGCCCAGAAGCTGAAGTAATGTTAGCACTAGTTAAATGACAGAGCAACTCTCACTGGCTAAAGGTGTTCACTTCTGGATTATCTTTTCAAGTACATGTTCAAATAGATGAATGGCAGAGGTTTGCTGAGTTATAAAATAGAAGTTATTTCACAACTTTGAAGACCAAATTGACTGGAAAAGGTATATTTTGAAGTAAACTTAGAACTAAGGAGGGCCTTACAGTGAATATTGCTCAGGTTCTTAGAAGAGGCCATTTACATTTTAATGCCCTGGTAAAATAGTGTGATTTTTACTTAATCACAGAAATTGCATGGGATCTAGACTTTTCAAGGTACTTTAAATATGCTAATATTTCAAGAGGAGTGAGATTTTTGTCTCTCATCTTTTTGCAAGGTGAACAAACAGCTTTGGATAGGCAATTTTGATTCATTTTAATCTAGGATTCTTCTCAGTTCATCATTAGGCTATTGAAATGCCTTTGACATTGTTCAATAGAAGTTTATATTTTAATATCTATTTGTTGGCAAAGTCTAAAGGAAGTATTTGATGTATGGGGTTGGGGAGAAGGAGGACAGAAAAATCATCAGTGATGTGAACTAACTTTAAGAGCGTACAAGCTCAGTACCATTAGAGTATTGAAATACTACTTAAGCAGGCTTAATTTTTCATCTATAATCTCTAAACATTGTTTAATTTTTGTAGTGGCATTTGAAGGCTTTTCAGAAGACCCATTGCATTTCAAGAAAAGTTGAGATATCCAAAGAATCATGATCTAAATGCATAGTCCTAATAGTTATGGTGAAACGTGAAGACAGAGATATCATGCTTAATTAGGAAAGCACCAAATGAGATAAAAATGATTATGCTACATAATCCTCTAGATTTGTTGTTGGAAATTAATGGCCACCATGAAATATGCAGAGAGTATTCCGTGTTGAATAGAAAGAAGTTCATATAAAGTCAGAGAGACGAAACTGAGGTTCTTACCCGAGTTTACAAAATGAATAAACATATGCAACCTTCACCTTTTCAGCCTCTGTTTTGTAATTTCTAAAATGGTCATGATAATAGAATCTATCTTCTTCTGGGCTGTTTTTGGGGGATTAAATAGAATAACGCAAGTAAAAGTGCATAGCACAGTTACTGACACTATCTTTATGCATGTCATCTGATGCTTGATACAATTTTACCTCCCTTTGTCAGTGGTTCTCCTTAGCTACACATTGAAATCTCCTGGGGAGCTTTAAAAGTACTGATTTCTGGGTTCCACACTCAGACATTCTGATTTAATTAGTCTTAGGTGTGGTTTCAGTGTCAGGGTTTTTAAAAGCACCCCAGGTGATTCTGCTCCTAAACCCATCTTGAAAACTACTACTTTAGACAGTAAATCTTTCAGGAGAAACCACCTTTATTTGAAATATGCCAGAAACTCTCTGAGCTCCCTGACATATTCTAACCATGGCAACGTGATCATTGTTCACGAATGCTCATTTTTCTCTTTCTTGCCCGTTTGGAGTTACAAGGATAAATAAAATGTAATGAGACCTGATGATTCCACTTAGTGCCTAAGGCTCCCCTTTGTTTTCTTCTTAATAGTAAATAACAAGACAATTCTTTGAAAAATAACTTTAATGTTAATTCTAAAATAATAAAATACTATACAGAGCACCCATCTTATTACAAATTGAAATATATCCCCCTCCTCCTCCCCTTTTTTAGTCATACCTGGGTCTTTCTGAAAGAACTAGGACTAATTTTTGTGGATAGTTTGGTAATCCTGGAGAATAAGAAGGCAGAACACATTCCCTAAAGAGAAGGGAGGATCATGCATGATCTCTTTTCTTTTTTTCCCTTTTTTCAAAGATCTAGCTTTCTGGCTTCCCTTCCAGGTGAGGAGAGAAGACTTTCCAAGTGAGGCCAATTAAAGTTGCCCAGATGAAGCAAAATTGCCTGGGATCAATCAGAATTACTGCATAGATGAGAAAGTAGGAGTATGTCCTCTTTTTCTCCTTGTTAGAGCTTGGTTTCTACCCTGAGGAATACGAGTTATTTATTTTCCATCAGAGAAAAGAATGAGCCCTCGATAGAGATTAACTCCTTGCTAGCTATTAGTAAATAAAATACCCATCCTCATACTTAAACCTAATGTTTTATCTCATTAACCTGTCTTTAGGTAATTCATTCAGATTATACTAATTTGGAATAAAACATGTTCACAAGAATTAAAGCGAAACCTATAATTGCACTAGAAATAGTACAAAAGAGATTCACTAGATGTCTGCTTAACCAGGAGATTAGATAGATGATAGCTCCCAAATTGTGCTGTAGGGGAACACTAGTGTTCACCTTATAATAATAAGGGATAAAGGGACAAGGGTCAAATAAATCTGTGAAGTGATGATTAATAGATAACTATTTCCATCACTCCTTATCCAAGCCTTGCTGCTCATAGTGGAGCTCCCTGATGGCATCGTTGGCATCACTGGGAACCTCTTAGAAATTCAGATTCTTAGGCCCCACCCCATACCAGTTAATCAAAATTTGCATTTTTACAAAGTCCACCAGTGATTAGGGTGAACACTGGAGTTTGATAAGTACTGCCTTGGAGGGTCTCAATTCATTTTAGCACGTTAGTAAAAAAAAATCTTTAAGTTAAATTCATAAGTTAAAAATCCTTGTTAACGTTTTTTAGCCCATAGTTTAATAGAATTATTTGACTGTGGAAACATACGATAGTAGATTGAGTTATGTACCCTAGAAAACACCTGTTATTAATCTTAATCCACATTCCTCTGGGTGTGAACTCATTGTAAATAGGATCTCTTTAAGATGTTATTTTTAGTTTAGGTGTGGCCCAACTGATTGAGGGTGGTTCTTAATCCGGGTAACTGGATGATTTATAAAGATAGAATCACAGAAAGGAGCCAAAAGCAGAAAGTCAGAGGAAACCCAGAAGAGAAGAGGATGTGCTATCACCATATGCCTGGGCCGGAAGATAAGGAACGCCTAGGATTGTGGCAAGCCAGAGTCGGAAAGCTCCGCACCTCAGGAGGAAAGAAGACTTCTAGCCCCATAAACCGTGAGCCAATTGATTCCCATTGTTTAAGCCAACCGTTTGTGTGGTATTTGTCACAGAAGCTTGGAAAACTGAGAAGCATCCCTATTTTGATTTTGAATCTAATAGGCCAAAAGTGTTTCATATGAAACAGGGGAAAGCCAAGTCAAATTTTTCCAAAGTTCATGGCAACTCTCATATTGAGCACTGCTGATGATGTCAGTTAACAAGAGTCGGTGGTAAAGAGGCTTTTCTCTGGTTTGGTCTGTTTCCATCTAAAGGACTGGCCTCTGCAGATATGGCATATGTGTGTGTGTGTGTGTGTGTTTTGTCAGGCAATGTTCAGCTTCTCCTGACTTCATCTACTACAGAGTATATCCTGAAAGTGGCAGGCATGTCTCCCTCCAGCCTCAACAATAGTGACAACAGTGCTATCCCCTGCTCCCTGTCCTTCTGGATTGGGTAGCCCAGCCCAAATTCCACCTGAGGATGCCTGAATCTTGACCATCCTCCAACATTTATGGAACTATGGGAGCCACTGAGGTATTCTTTCCACACCGTCCAAAAACCAAGATGTGGGTGTGGTGGATGTTATTCTCTTCCTATTCCCAAGTACATAGGGTCTTTTCAAATCCTGCTGGCATGAATCATTCCAGCTGTCTTCTTGTTTACAGAAAGCTCTAATCTAGAAACAAGCACCACTCTTTATTCCCATATGTTGTCCTCATATTCAGGCACCTGTTCGAGCTTTTCCAAGAACTGTTTCTTCACCTTTGCTCCAGCAAAAGCAAGTGTAGGCATATAGGTTCTCACCTTACTGTACCTCCGGTGAGGGTGTATGTTCTCTTATATTTCTTATATCCATATATTATCATATGAATCTGAAGCAAAGTGTGCTTTTCACTTGGAAAGCAAATAACACTTTTATGAGAATAAATCCCTCAGATTTTCCATCTTATATTATTTGGCCTTGCAAGGGAATAACAACAACAAAAACGTGTGGCACAAAGAAAAACTAGATATGAGAATTGAGGATGTTTTCTTCAGGTTTTTTGCTTGAAAAAAATGTATTTTGGATTTCTTTTGAAGATGCATGGACAAATGTCCTTTACAATGTCATAGATTTTTAGTTAGAAACTAGTTGTTTTTCTCTAGAAACAAAGCAGGATTCTTTAATTTCTAAATAAATGTTTTCTTCCTTATTACTTACAAAGAATCTGTAATAAATCGATCTGTGTTTAGAATCACTGTTTGAGGTCGACCTATCTTGACCATATTTTTAAAATGCAGATTTCATTAAGCAACATTTTATAGTAGATCTCTTATTTGTGTTTATCACTTTTGAGAGAATTTAGATTGGATCAATCAGAACAAATAAAATAACTACCTTCTGGCTTACTCTCATTTCCAGTGTTCAGATCAAAACGAAACATTTTTCTCAGAAATTCTAATTTAAGAGGTGAAGGTTTGCTGTATTTATTTATGGTATATACATACCAAATAGTATTCTTAAGAATGCCCTTGCTGAAAAGATGTTAGGTCTGAGAATCACACAAGAAAGCATTTTTAAAGCTAGCAATGAAAGCTTTCTTTGTTTCAAGGTCATTTCACTGTGGGAGGAAAAATTGATAGAGTCTAATTAGAGTAGAAATGCTCTAAAGTCTGCTTAGTAGAAATGCACTTGACTAGTAGTGATAGCAGGAAGGATTCATAGAAGTATATAAAATTATCTTTTATTTATGTTTTGTATGGCCCAATGAATTAAATGTAAGCTCATATCACATACAGTGTTTTATCCCTGTTGAGAAATTAAAATATGAACTTTAGGAGCTTACTCCTGCTTAGGTACTTGTTATTAGTATTCTAAAAACAGTGAATTATAGATTTAATTCTTTATGAACCACTTCCACTTAAAAAAATTCCAAGACATTGTCTCAGAACTTGTTATGCAAAAACACATGATTGGCAGTAAAAATGCCTAAAACATAGCTCTCTGGCTTTAGGTACTTAGAATCATAATTTCAGATATGTGTGTCAATATTTTTCATTTTTAGCTGGAAAGGAAAATTGTTAGAGATCTTGAAACGTGTACTTGTATCTGCTTTCTAAGTGGGATGGTATTGGGATTAAATCTTGCCCCCCACCTCTCCACTCCACCCCTCCAAACACAAAGCTTGTTCAAGTTCCAACCCCTGGTCCTCTGGCTATGAACCCATTTGTAAATAGGAGTTTTGGAAATGTTATTAGATAAGGTGTGTCCAGACTGAATGATGGTGGACTTTAATCCAATATGACTGAAGTCCTTATAAGATAAGGAAATTGGACACAGAAAATGAGAAGCTATGGGGAGCAGCCAGAAGTTGGAAGTCAATGGAACCTAGAGGAGAAAGAAGAGAACATAGACATGTGTATTGCAATGCGACAGAAAAGCCAAGGCCCAAGGCCAATTCTACTGTTTTCGGGGAGAAAGCATGACTTTGCTGATGCCTCAGTTTTGGACTTCCCCTAGCCTCAGAATCATGAGCCAATAAATTCCCATTGTTTAAGCCAACCCATTGTATGGTATCTATTTTAGCAGCTGAGAAACCATTAAAAATGGTATACTTCATATAAGTGTGCATTAAATACATACATATATATCCTCCACTTCCATAGAGAATAGGCAAAAGAAATACATTGTAAATTTAATCCCTCTTCAGAGTTCTGTGTCACTGAAGAGTGAGAGCCTGAGAAGACAACTCTTGTTTAGCAGGGCATCTTATTATGGTTTTGGACTCTTCCATGTTTATTCCTTTAAAATATTAATATTTTTATCTTTGGGAATTTGCTATTAATTTGTTCTTAGAAGAATATGGAGTTGAATTTCTGAATGCTTTAACTTTGTGATATATATCCTGCATCACCTACCTAGTGTCTCATTCCATTTAAAGGAATTTATACAAGATCTTTAGGATGTACTATCTCCACTGCAGAAAAGGAAACCCATAAAATTATTTTTATATGTAAATCCAAAAGGATCACCATAGCCAGATAGATAACTGGAAGTCATTTTGCCTGAAACGGAACACCTGTATATGAAGCAAGCAATTCTTTCTCTTCCTTTTCTCATCCTATTTGCTTTCTCATTCCCATAACAAGAGAGCAACAAAAATTTGCCTATAAACTGTGCTAGCTGTCCCTTTTAAAAGGAGGAAAATCAACTTTATTTAATATCAGTATACTGTATCAGAGGGTCCCTGGTTTTTATGTAGGTAAAGTCCAAATGGCATTAAATGCAAATTCTTCTCATTCAAGTTCTATCAGATTTATTGTCCATCCATTAATCCCACTTGACTTCATGGTGCTGTTTTATCCTCTAAGAACATTTTTATGAGATTACCATTGCAGAGTGGCTTTTCTGTGATATGTGTGCATGGCAGGCAGATTTTATTGTCCTTTAGACATTCCTGTCAATATCAAATTTGTCATTCCTGTTAATATCAGTTTAGACACTGATTCCATGACCCTTTAAGATGAGTTAAATGAGGCCTAACCTTATAGGAAGGGGAAGCAGGTGAGTTTGTAAAGTGATATGAATTGTTGCCACCTCAGGATCCTTTGTGTTTACTGCTATTTTGTGAGGCATTTTTGCCTACAGTAGCACTTCACTTCAAAAGAAGGCCCTATTAATGCCATTTCCCAGTTCAAGTGGACTTGAGCTCATCCTGTATGCAAGTGGTAGCGGTAGTTTTAAAGATACAGTATAGTGATTTAAAGTGAGAGTTCTGGAGAAAGATTGCCTGTATCTCCTACTTACTTGCTGTGTAATCTTGGGCAAATTACTTGACCACTCTGTTTCCTATGTTTAAAATGGGAATAATAACAACACTAAACTCATGAGTCATTGTAAGAAGTAGGTAAATTTATGCATATATTATACTTTAATGTCTGGCACATATTTAGCAGACAATAAATATGTTCTAAATCTGGAGGAGATTTTGTAACAAAACCCCACCAGTGTGCAAATGAGCAAACTGAGGCTAAGGTATAAAATAACGGACCTATGTGTTCTGGACACAGAATCCAGCTTTACTTTCTCCTTGTCTGGGGAAAGCTTTAGTGCAGAGGCATTTCTGGAACAACTGTGTTCAAGTCCCAGCTCCCATTCATGATTGTTGTACAACCTTGAGCAAATTCCTTAATCTTTCTGTGAGAGCCAAGAAGGTTTAATAATCTATCCAAGGTCACACAACTAGTGAGTAGAGGAGTTGGGATTCAATCCAAATAAGTCTGATTCTAAAATTAATGTTTCTTCCCACTGCAGTGAAAAAAGTTGCCTGTGTATTGTCTGTACTAATTTCTTTGGTCAATAAAGAAGCTGAAGTTAAATGTCTTGTTGGTTTTTGCAGTTGACTGAGCTCAGATTGGAACTAGGGCCAGTGAACTGTCAGACAAATGTTCTTTCTACCCTATCAGTGTTTCTTGACCCTAGCTGCATATTAGAATTACATGGGGAGCCCACTTTAAAAGTACACTTACCTGGGGTCCCACCTTAGACTAATTATTTCCTTAAAAGCTCCCATTAGTTAACTTTAAGGTGTTAATGTTAAGAATCACCAACCTTGACCAAAACGGTGCAAAGAGTATGAATTCCCGAAAACAGCCACACTGCCAAGGTACTTCCAAATTAATTAAACCTAGATTTGCCCTAACATAACCATAGATGGCAACTTCCACTTTTTAGCCTCCACACTCTAACGTTTCAGGCACACTCCATCCCCAATATAGATGGGTGGTTATGAAGAAAATACCAGGAATAATCTTCCTTGGGCCTATTTCTTTCCTGGTCTCCTATTTCTTAAATGGTTTCCCCCCACCACCACACACACATACACACATACACACCCTGCCCCAACCTGTTGCATTGCTCTTTTAGAGCTTTCCTCCAAGAGCTTTAGATATTCCTTGTTACCAGAGTAAAGTTAAATACCCCTTAACCAGGTGTACAAAGACCTTTAGTCTAGTCAATTTATATGCTTTAGCTAGAGTTGTATCTCTAAAGGGTTTGCTGAGGATTCTGTGCTTCCACCTTTCCCGCTTTTGCTGTTCTTTCTGCTAAAATGCTTTGCCTTACACCCTTTATCTGCATGAATCCATTTGACTCCATGATTAAGCCCAAGAACCATTCTCTTAATCTATCTGATGGAAGTGATCACTTTGTAGATAATTTTAAGGATAAGGCTTATTTTGGATTCATCTTTATATACTACACATCTTAAAACATTATGATGTGAGCATTTCTGGTTTGCCTTCTCCCATGAGAGGCTCTGCCTTCTATCCAATCTCAATCCACATAGGCTGGGTGGGGCCTGTGACTGGCCTAAACCACTTGGTGTGTCCCAGTCTCTGGGTCACATCCATTGATTCCAGGTGAGCAGCATGACCTGAGCAGGTCATAGAAAAAATCTCAGGAATATTCTTGGGGTTGGAATCTGTAAGTAGATGCATCAAATTTCTAGTAACCATCTCACAACCAAGAGGGGGAAACTGCACCAAGTAAAACTAGGAGATGAAGAAAGCAATGATGTTTCCAGAGGACATATCTGGGACCTCCTTGTCCAGACTGACCTAAGGCAGACCTACTTCTCAACCATCCAGTTATAATCCTACAAATTTACTTTAACATTTAAGCAAGTTTGAGTTTGGCCTTCTGAAACGTGAAACATAACAAAATAACTAATATATGACAATGATTCAATATCCCTTAAATTACCAATTTATCAGAATATATTACCCTTGACCCATCATAGTTCTTTTTAAAGGAAGAGGGAGTTTATATAGTACACCAAACTGACACCTCTATTCCAATTTAACTAAATTTTTATTTTTTAGATTTTTGCTTCTCATCCTAAGTGAACTAAAGTTATGTGGCATGAAGCTGCCCAGAATATTCAACCCCATGCCGCAGTGATCTGTGGCCACAATCAAGTTTGACTTTGCACAGTAGAAAAAGAGTGAAAATCTCCTCCAACCCACTTAATTATAAATCAGGATATTCAGCTAAGGCTCAGAAAAAGAGATCAAAGATAAAAAAAGGAAAAAAGAGAAACCTTCATGTCCAGATCATGCTCCTTATCTTCAAGACAACTTGAAGTCCTTTCAGGTGTTTGTAAAAGCAAGAGAAAAATCGATGAGAATTAAAGTCGGAGGAAAGGACAAATCAGACTATTGCAAGTTTATCATGTTTTGGGTACAAAGTGGCTGTTGTTTATCCTGAGTCCCTCATGTGTCCAGGGAAGACAGCAAGCTATTGTTTTCAGGACTGCTGTGGAGATAATGCTAACACTGAGACACTGCTGAGGAGCTCAAGGGCAAAGGGTCACGAGCATTGCTTGTATATGGGATCTTAGAGGGTAGGAAAAACATCCTTGGGTGCAGAGCTGCTCTGCAGTTAGGGGAGCATGAAGGGTGCTACAAAACCATAAAGGAGGCATCAAGCTCTGCATGTTTTTTTGGTTTTTTTTGTTTGTTTGTTTTTTGTTTTTAAAGAAAAATGAGAGAAGAAAGGTGGTAAAAGGAAGAAGATGAATTAATCTGGGTTGTCTCAGCATGCTTTCTGATGTGGATAGATAGCCTCATTTCAATCGGTGATAGAATAAGTCTCCTAGGAACTCTTCTGAAACTTCTCTTCACGCACTTTCAATGGTCATGCTGAAGCTGTTGTTACATGCTTGTCAAGTGGATAAATGTGGAAGTGTATTGGACCTATCCTATTGCTTTGTTCATGGTGGAGATAAAGATTTAGGATACTAATGGAAAAAGCTACTTTTGTATATGTGTAATGGCCAAGGAGGAGTACTTGAAATGCCACATCAATTACTGTACAGTCCTAACGGTGCCAAGAAACCCATACTCACTGAAAGGTCCTCTCTGTGTGCTTGAGCTAAAATGTGGTCTTTTGAAATTGTTAGTGGAGGAACAAACATGTGGCTATGAATGTGCAGGTTTGATGTACCTCTCACCAGCAACTTCTAAGAAAAACATTTGCAGGCCCAGAAAAAATGTCATAGGGCTGCTGCAAGGATCTGAAGTTAATTACATAAATGGTGAAATATAGTTCTAATTGTTCTTTGCAGTGTTGTAGATTGCTAAATTTTTATCCAGATAGAAAATAGAAGAAAATTGGTGATCATCATCTCTGAGAAAAACAATCCTCTAACATGTGCAAAAAAAAATGTGTGCCCTTTAAACAATATAGAACATCACCAGTAGGGAAAAAAGCAAATAACTTTCATGGTCAGCAGGGAGAAAATGGAGCAGAGAGTAAGCCAGAAAGGTGTCCCTGAAACATACTAGGCTTTTGGTCTGGGAGAGAAATTATTTTAGGAAATTTGGTGTGAAATTGTTATCATGGTCAACCCAGATGTTTAGACATTTAACTATTATAGGAGTAGCTTGCACACCTGCTAATGTACCTTCTATATGTGTGTGTACATAGATAGAAAGATAGATGATTGAATGTACATAGACAGATAATGATAAATCCTATGTCAGAAAATAACAAGGAGTGGGGGTTGCTTATGATTGGGCCACAGTTAAAAAGGATAAGTAGCATGTCTCCTTGGAGTGAACAGTGGCAGAATCAGGTTGGGAATCTCACACAAATGATACCTCTCAAAAAGAAGAGGACAGACTGCTATCTTCATTCTCCAAAGTGTCTACAATTTGCCCTCTATCCACTTATTTGTTATTCTCCCATAGATAGATAACTACTGCATTATTATAACATGTATATAGGTAACTCTGTCTTCTCCATAGCCACACACCTGGAACTTGCCCTTCTAGTGGTGGTCTCAACCCCTTAAGAAGAGCTAGGTTAGGTTTAACTGAGAGAGCCCTCCACAATTAATGTGGCTATGTGTGCTTCTGCCACCACATTCTTCAGCCTGGGTTAGATCAGGCAATTCTGCCCTGCATTTCTGTGTTTTAAGATCCAACACTTCCTTGAAATAGAATGACTTTCCATTCCCACTACATGTTAAAATACTTAAAAATTAACAAGACGGAGGGTTAATGGCTATAGGATGTTCACTATAAAATTCAACTTCGCTGAATTTTGAAAATTTTTGTTAAAGTGGGAAAAATTAACAAGATGGCTTCTCTAGTGCAAACTCTGAGAATGTCCTTAAGAAATGCATGATACAACATCCCTGCTAAATTGAAATATTTAATATATTTTTACAGGATATTGTTTAATGATTTATTATGATTATGTTAGTATTTTCTGAGCCTTTAATGTGTAAAGTTGTTTTACATGCATTATCTAATTTAATTCTACCAAAAAATCCAGAAATTGAAATTATTGGAATTATGACCTGATTTATGGCCACACTAGAGAGGCTCAGGGAAGTTAAATAACTTGCGAAGCATTCTCTATTTAAATAGAGAAGCCAGGTTTCAATATAATAAACTTCTTTCAAATGACTCAGTGGGCCTTTTCTGTACTGTGTGTAACGTGAAGAAGAGGCAGTGGAGGATGCCATTGAGGCTGCCCAGTAATCATTATGTGTTTTAATCTAGGATTGTGTTTGAAATTTGCCTACTACAAAATAAACAGCAGAGGCAGCTGTAACAGCCAGATGTTTTCTTTGTTTCTTCACCTGTGAGATTACTCCCTGCCCAGGAAGAATGGAGCAACTTCTGGAGGAAAAGGCTATCTCTGCGGCCCATTTTTCTGCTGGCCTTTGTTTAAATACCGCCAGCAGTACATCACTTAGGACGGAGAACAGCAGCGATTTCTATAATAGAAACATCAATCAATTAAAACCTGGAGTGAGCCAGCAAGTACATTTCACCAAGACTACCAGTGAGTCATTGTCATGTAGATTATCAGATAGTAAGGGTTTTGACAAAAAGGAAAAAAAAGAATGAAAACTAGACCACCTGTGAGTCGATGACTGAAGGGCAAGGCCTTGTTTTGTCTACTTGTTACCTATTGGTGTTCTGGAATGTTTTATCCTTTCCTGTTTCATTAATCATGCTATAACCACAACTTATAGAATGATTGTTTTTACCAATGACTGCATAAATGGTGGAATTTTTCTCTATTTCATTTTTTTTCCCCCTTTAAGACAGGAATGAGAATCTTTCTGTCATTTTAAACTCAATAGACACTATGTTCAATTATTTAAACTGGAGTGGTTTGCCCTATACCTGTTAATTCCCAAATTATTCAAATCAAAAATATATGTAAGCTTTTAATTGATGTAACTATAAAAATTATATGTAGTTGGCAAGACTCTTTAATATACCTATTATAAGAATAATATAGAACTAGCATTTATTGATGGTTTTCTGTTTGTCAGGCACTATTCAAAACACTTTACGCATGTCGTAATTTTGTAAGGCTGCCGAGACAAGTTACCACCATGTGGCTTTTAACACCAGAAATTTATTCTCTCTCAGTTTTGGTGGCTCAAAGTATGAAATCTAGGTGTTGACAGGGCCATGCTCCCTCTGAAACCTCTAAGGGAGAATCCTTCCTTGCCTCTTCAGCTTTTCCAGTCTCTGAAGACTGGAAAATGCTGTCTCACATGCTGTCTTTCCTCTGTCCCTATCCAAAATTCTGTCTTCATATGAGGACACTACTCATATTTGGATTAGGGTCCACCCTAATTTAGTATGACCTCATCTTAAAATGATTACATCTGCACAGAACCTATTTCCAAACAAGATCACATTCATAGGAACTGCGAAGTAAGAGTTGAGCATATTTTTGAGGGGACACAATTCAATCTATAATAACATGTATTAATTCATTTAATCTTTGGGTCAGAGTGGTAAAGTAACTTGTCTGAGGTTACCCTGTAGGTGGTGAATCTAAATTGTGGATATAGACCGTCAAACTCGCGATCCTGCTGTGTCAAACACTGTTATAATTTATTCAGAAGGTTAATAATTTTTTACATTGTTTGATAAATTTGAAAGCATGAGTAGAATCCTATTAATATGAAAAAATATTACCACTGTTGTTTAAAAGAACATTTTGTTTGCTGGAATCTAAACTTCATATTTGAAATTGTTACTCTATGAGCCTTTTTAGAGGTAGAGGAAGGAATAAGAGATTTCATTTGAGATATTCTCTTCAATATGACAAAAACAAAAAACAAAAAACTTTGTTGCAATGGAGAATTTACCTGCTGCCTATTCCAAATGCCTCAATTACTGAGCAATTGGGAGAAGACATGATGGGATTCTTGGTGAAGCAGACATACTGAAAAGTTTCTGCATGGCCATCAAATCCTGCTCCATACGTAATATATTTCAATGCCCCCAAAATATCCTATTCCAGGTGAACAGGGAATATATCAGGAATCACTCTTCGGTGCCTAAAGCACGGCTTCCTCTGTTGATGGTTGTGGAGGCAGCAAAATAGATACTGTCAATTGATTCTGGTTTGCTGTTTGCACAGGAACAGTTCATTCACAGGTGTCACAAACCCAACTCAAGCTAGTTAAACCAAAATAAAAGACGGATTTATTGGCTCATGTAACTGAAAATTCCAGAAGCATCTGATTTCTCAAGGATAGAGCAAGTGCTCAGAAATGTCATTAGCAATTTCCCTCAGCCTGACTTCCCTCTGTGTTAGCTTTATTTTCAGTACATTCTTCATGGAATCAGAAGGACATAATGCCATAATATTTTGACCAATAGAAAGGAGATGTCAGACAGGAGGAAAGAGTAGATGCAAGCACCCTGTAATTTCTTGATTGGTAACCATTTTATTTTGTAGGAGCAGTGGATATCAGTGCTGGAGTGCAAAGATAGCAGGTATATCTATAATTCTATAATTCTATAGTTGTGCTATATAATTCTATAATTGTGCTACCCAAAATGGTAGCCACCCACTATCATTACACGTAGCAATTTAAATTGAAATGAATTTTAATTAAATAAAATTTAAAAATTAATTTCTTCAATTTCACAAGCCACATTTCAAGTGTTCAGAAGCCACATATGGCCAGTGGCTGTATATCAGGCAGTATAAATGGAGAACATTTCCATCATCATAGTAAATGCTATGGACATTGCTTTTTTAATGGCCTCATCTGTAACTATTTTCCCAAAATAATGCTAAACCATATGTAGTTTCTGAGAGAATCATATGTATTCATGCCTGTAGCTTTGCTCCTTCTAGTTCTTCTGCTTGGAATATTTTTCACGGTATATCTGGATAACACCGTTGCTTTCTTTAAGACCCAGCTAAGATGCTAGCTTCTCGAGGAAGCCAACCTTGAACCCTGGGGTTCTGTTAAGTACTTTCAAGACATTCTGTGCCTACCTATACTTTACCAGATGATGATGAAATTACATGGTTTGTGCCTGACTTCCTGTGTGACAATAAATATTGAACTCAAAGGTCTTATTCCAAATTGTTGTCTCAGCACCAAGCCAGGTCTCTGGCGTGTAATACATGTTCTAACGTATGTTTGTTGAAATGTAAAAGGTCATGAAAAGAAAACAATAATCTTTACTTCACTAAACCAGATATCCACATCAATTCAATTTTCAAAATTAATGTGAGCAACAGATATTCCCAACTGGTTTGTTCTTCTCTAGCCCTGACCTAACCTCAAATCATTCTTCAACCTCAACTCATTTTCACCCTAGAGTTAATTCCCCAATCTGTTTTGCTCTTCAACAGGGCAGAGTCAAAGGAAGGGGTGCAGTTTTCAGGAGTCATCTAAGCAGAATGCCTTTTCCAGGAATAACAATGAAAAAAGAAAGTTTAAATGAATTGCTTTAGGCTGCTGCAGTATCATAAATTATAAACAATAATTTTACCCACATTTACAGATAAGGTTTCTTCTTTATATGAAGCGCCAATAGATATAGTATCAATGGAAAAAGAAGACCCCACTCCTCTAGAGATTGAACTATTTTTCATTTAAAACATTTTTAGGAAATGGGAAGCCCAGAATTTATACTTAGAATTCTTCCTTACCTTTTTGTGTTTAATTCCCCAACCTGGAATGAGGGCTCCTTCCACAAAATACCTGGCTATTTCTCCTCCTTCCTTCCTCCAGGATAAGCTGAGAGGGAAGTGGCACTCCAAAGTGACTCTTGGCATGGCTGTCCCATGAATCTTAGGTCAGTTTTACATGATTTGTAGCCAAACATCCCAGCAATACAGTTAAACATTTTGCATGCCAGTCTTTAAATTGCATCTAAATCTTTTGTTCTTTGACATTTAGCATCACTCTGTTCTAATAAAGATTGTTGCCCTTTTTTTGCAATGACTTTCTGACCTGTCTTTAAAGTCAGTGCTCCAATCAGTCTCTACTGACATACAGAAAATAGTGACATATTGACTTTTACAAGAGATGAATCAAAAGGTGACAGAACATGAATAGACTAAACCTTGGCACTGAATTTTCCATATGAATGCAAGTGTCAACTAAACAAAGTAAAAGCCTCCTTTGTTACATAGTCAATGCAGGCATTTTATCCACATAATATATGAATTACAACTCTGCATAGGTCTGATATTTCAGCGGAACTATGGTTATTCATATTTTTAAACATAGATTTCAATTTTATTCCTAACACTGTCTTAACTTAAAAGGAATGGAGTTGAAAAGTTGATCTTTGAATCAGTTCCCCCAGCTACGAATTTTAGTTATAGAATGATGAAAATATTGGGACCTCAGAAGTTTCTAAAAGACTGCAAAATGTAGACTATTTTAGTTAGTCTGTCTTTAAACATCCTTGGAGCTCTCTTTTCTTGGAACTGAATTTTATTTGGTATTCTGACATTCCCATTATACCTCTAGTACTTCTTCAGGTCACATATCTCTGGAGCATTAGACATGCATTCTTCTGTTGTCACATTCTTTTCTGTGTTTTTCTTAGCAGAACCCATTGACTGTTTAAGTTTTCCTTGGGTCTTCTTTCTGTAATGCAGGAGATTGAACTAATCAGTAACTTATATTAATTGTGATAACTTTAATGTTAGCAAAAGTTTAGTGGGTATTTAGTTTGTCAATCAATGTTCGAAGTGATATATCTAGTGGGTTTTTTTTTCTGTTTTGTTTTTTTTCCAGATAATACTCCCGAGAGTTCTGTGGAGAAAATGCTTTACGGTATTTACCCCTGCTTTAGAGATCAAGAAATTGAGACAAAAAGAGGGTAGTTCAGCATCATGTCCAAGGTCATGCTTCTAGTAAATGCCAGAGCTTCCCTTTAAACCCAGGATTGTCCATTTCCAAAACTCCACAATTCTAACTGGATTATTCCCATTCCCCATACTCATGTATTCAAGTTCAGCTTTTATGAACTATAAAACTGTATTCCCATTTTAAATAAGTAAGAATACGTCAATAATGTGCATGATATCAATCTTAACTTTGGAAATTGTGTAGTGGTAAAGTACCATGCAAATATTAGCTGACATAAAACGTTTATTTTTCATTTTATGACTTGAGTCTATTTAGTTGTAAATTCTGATCTCTGTGAAAACATTGTAATAACTAGAAGAGATCAAATATATTATCAGCCAAACATTATATGAATGTGGATAATTTTTTTTTAAGATTGTCTACTGCTGACTGAAAATGAAGGGGCAAGAATCTTACTGAGAAGCTGCATAACTGCACAAGGTAGAGGATTATTTATGATAGGTTCTTTATAAATTATGGAAATACTCATTATTTTTAACAGTGTATTTTCATAGAGTACATACAATGAAAATATCACTAAAGAAAATTTTGTCAAAAGGGTAGCAACAATAGAAAGAAATGTAAACAAATTTGTGAAAGGCAGAAAATAGGGAGGGATAATGTATAAATAAGGTGGAATAGGTAACAACCAGGAGCCTGCAGAATACTGAGGTAAGAATTAGAGCTAAAACAGGGAAGAACTGGTTTCCAGTGTGTAACACATGGGGTTGTAAACATGATTCTCTCCTCAGTGTCTGCAATAAGTTGATTAGTTATCTTTTCCTGTCCCCATCCAGCAAGACACAGGAGTTTCAGTTTCTAGAGATACTAAAATTCCTAATCTGAGGCCACCATGTCCAGTGGAAGCTGGGGTGAAGTACAGGACAAAGAGAAGAGCACAGAGTGGGCAAGGAAGTGCCTCAATGCCAAACTGTATTGAGCAAGAGGTTTACAGACTAACCCCCTGAAAGATCTCCCCTTACCACAGCCATTAAGGTGACTGAAAATTAGAAGAATTTTTTCTGGGAGAACTTAACAAGGATAGAGAAATAGCCTTCACATTCTGTCATTGAGAGTTGAGAGGAAAAGGGAGAATATGGTGTCACAATGCAGGAGAGGGAGAGGTGGAGGAGGAGAAGGAGAGAGAGGGCGGGAGAGACAGAGAATGATAAAAGATAGCTTAAAAATGGGAAAAAAAATACTTGGGCAACCAAAGTAAAAATTAAGCATAAAAGTTGAATAATATAATAGTTGAGGAAGTCTCCAAGTAACTAGAATAAAAAGACAAAGATATGGAATATAGTAGAAATATATGAGACAACTGGAAGATGTCTTCAAGTGATGCAACTTTTGAATAATAGAAATTTTAAGAGAGTAAATAAAAGAAATGGAATTATACTTTTCTATAAAGTGAAAAATTCCAGAAGTGAAGGACTGGCTGAATTAGTCAAAGATCAGACCATATCACGAAATTTTTAAATTCCTGGCATAATGGAAATCTAAATATTTCGGAGGAAGAAGAAAAAAAATCACTTTCAAAGCAGTAGAATCAAAATTGCATCAGGCTTTCCAACAGTAAATTGGATACTAGAAAATAGTGAAGCAAGATACTTAAATTTTGAGGGGCAAATAATTTTGAACCTAGAATTATATCCCTAGCTAAATTTTAATCAAGTGGGTACATTATATAAGTTTTTCAGAGATGTAAGAAGAAAAAAAACCACCAAAAAAAAAACCAAAAAAACAAAAAAAACAGAAAATCTCATGCACTCTTTTACCCTTTTTAGGAAGCAACAGAAAAGTGTTTTTAAACAACAAAGAGCACAAAACAAAAAGCAAAAAACACGAGAATAAATTAAAGTGAAAAAAGAGGTGATTATTAACTAGGTAAAACAAAAAAACTTTATCAAATGAAAATAAATATACATACAGGCAATTTCTTTGCTCAGGTTAATGGTATTTTATAGTTGCAACAACGTGCTGAAAGTTCAGTAAACAATTGTAATATAACCATATTGGGGAGTTTGTAGAGAAGTAACCAGGTTGATGTGAGAATGGCAAATATTCACTTGGAAACAGAAAGTCAATAGATGGTGTATAAAACTGATCAATCATTAAAGTATAATATGTGAATATAAGAAATTTTTTATTTAGAATATATTAGAGTGATTGGAAAGGTCAAGCTGTTTGCATCTGGGGAAGTTCTCAGTGAAAGGGAGGATTGGACTAGGGGATGCTGTTTGTTTGTTTTTTTACCTTTAAAATTTTTTTCTAACACTGTTTTTTTTTCCAAAGTACAGACATATATTGCTTTCATGAAAAAAAAAACTTGATTTAAAAATGACTCTATAATGAGAAATTAGTAGATAGTCATGGTAGAAAGTATTAATATATACAAATATTTGCTACCCCACCCTGGGGGAAGTATTATCCTTGCCAGCTCTATTGACTGAAGGTTTGATACCATGTGACTTTCTTTGGCCAAGAAATATTTCAGAGCCAAAGTTTGGTTGCCAAGTTCTCTTTCTCCTCCATCATTACACATAGCAATGACCATAGATTGAGGTTCTCTATTAGCCTGGATGACAAAGTGAGTGGCCATTTATCGAGAAAGAGACCTTTATCATTACTGGCTTGGGGTTTGTTACCATAGAAAAAAAATAACTTATTCTAACGATAAGTCATTTAGATAATCAAATCATTAATTTATATTTGAGGATTTATATCATAATTCATGTTCAATCCTAATAAAATTTCTATTTCTGGTATGAAGTATACCACACAGAACTACTTCTCACTATTGCTAACGAGTGCACACTGCTGTTATAAAGTGTTCTTTTAAGAGGTCAGTTTAAATTGAATCAGGTATTTTCATGTTACTCCTATGGGGAATCTATGATCCTAATAACCTAACACCCCCAACCATTTCTCAGGGTTCCTCAGACTTCAATTAATTGCTTACATTTTCATTGTATCAAAAGGTATTCCCTTCTGGGTAATACTAGAGTAATTCTTATCTTCCCTTTTCTACTTTTTTAAATGTTTTTGTTAAGAAACTTGAAATTACTGTCCATCTTATTAATTTAATCATTGCTTAATTAATGATAGCTTACAGTTTGAGCAGCATGTTTTGGCATTTAGAGTGCTCTCGGCTAATTTGTAAGTTCTCTCAAGGCAGGGACTTTAATCTTAATTCCTTTCTAGGTCTCAGCTTCAAGCACAAAAGGTAGAAAAATAGGCATTTAATAAATATTTGGTTGATAGATCATGCCTAGTCTCCACTGAGCATATGAACTTTGAGATTCATTTACCTATAAAATGCCATCTCATGTATTACCTACTTTGTCAGTTAGTCCTATACTGGCTCACCTTTCTTGGCAGGATGAATTTGAGTCATCTGACTTCACCATCACATAGTGTGACCTGGGAACGCAAACTAGTTTTAATACTAACCCAAGTGGAGTATAAATATGAAAGTATTTTCTGGTAAGCAAATTAGTGCATTCCAAGGCTAAAATATCAATGACTTCTCTTATTTTCCAGGTTTATGTATTATCTCAGCCACATTTTCCTTTATTAATTTACAGATTATAACATTGTAGTGTGAAAAGAGATGCTGAAGAGCAATTAATTCAGCACATCATTTTATGGAAATGAGGAAACAGGTCTGAAAAGGTGAAATGATTTATCCAGAGTTACAAAATCTGGTAATGGTATCATAAGGAGCCAATATCATCAGCCTCCAATTCAGGGACATCCCACTACACGTGCAGTGTCCTGGGAGTTGAATGGCATTTCTCTTGTTGGCATTTCTGTTGTAATAGCCCAACACAGCATCTAACATGAAGTCTACTATCTAATATTTGTTGGGCTTACCTTTTACAATGCTCAGTCAAGGTAGCTGAATGATTCTGTACACAGGAATTGCTGGGTGCTAGACAACAAAACCAAAGGATTTTACTTTTAAATCTATATTCTATCAAATTTCTTTTATTTTCCATCTCATTTAATGCAAAAATAGAATAGATCAAGAAAGTAAAATGTATTGATCAAAATCATCTCTTCAAGTGATGGGGTTATCTGAATTATTCAAATCATTCTGGGATTGGGTAGTCCAAATTATTGAATTAAGTTTAAGACATTAATCATATTACTTGGACTTTTAAATGTCATGGTCACAAGTTCAAAGATGATAAAGTATTTACTTTTATTAGCTAATTATTTAATTTGGTATTTATGGAATGCTGTTACCTATCCAGAAATTCAGTAATTGTCACATTTGTTTCCTTACTTCCTGCCATATTTTAATGAATCACACATCTTGCTGTCAGACTTGTTCGCCTTCGAAAGGGGGTGGTGACAGGAGCTATCTTTTATTCCTCTAATTAATCTCTTCCCTTAGGTTCATTAGCTGGGAATTCTTTCCTGTTTGATCAATGGTAAAATAATAATGTGTAGTTGTTTTGCCTTGAGCAATAATCTGCACGTCCGTCTTGGCAATGATTCTTTGTGCCCCTTGGAAACTTTGAACAGTAATTTTAATTGCATTTCCACTAGATCTTGGTGTTTCTGAGCCTTGATTTGATGGCCCAGATAGTATAGAAACATTTGGCAGATGTGACACCACAAGTCAGTGGAGCTAGTTATGCTGACTGCATGCTAGTTCCAGTGCTCTTTCCATACAGGTTTAATAATCAGAAAAAGAATGTTAACTCTTTAATAATTGAAGATGTGTTTAATATTTAAACAGCAAGATCCTTCCAGTTGTTAAACTAATATTAAAGTAGAATGGAAACAGGTTACTTCCTGGCAACTGTCCATCTTACAAATGTCTTTTGAAGTTCAGTATGCTGATAGTGTAGACTGCAGGGCTGGGGTCGGAGGATGTTACTTATAATAACCAATACCACAGACAATGGAACAACTTTCATTTGTGTAATTACAGCCATATAAAAAACATATCTGTATAAAATCAATAGTATAATTATGCATTTTTTAAAACTCACATTTTATATTTTTTCTTTCTTTGTGACTGAGTGGCAGGAATAATTTTCCTGAAAATGAGAAAAAAAATAGGGCAATATGTGCATCAGATGATGTGTTGGTAACGATTCAAATGACAGAGAAGATCATTGTTAACTTAAATTTTGTTAGCACACGGTGACTTAACGACTAGATTAAGCGGTGGGGAGAAGGGGTGGGCATTGAGACAGTGCTTATAAAAGCCTGAGACTTCACATCCATGGCCCAGCGACACCTTCCAATTGATCTTATAAATACTTGTTATTGCACCAGAGATCTTCAATGTACTTGGCTCCTCCACTTAATCATAATATATTTTGTAATTTAACACTTAATTTCATCTATTTCATGAAGAAATATAAGGCAACCTCTGCTGAAGACACATCATTGAAGAGTAATTAGAGGGTTAAAAACATCTTATATGTCTTCCTAAAATATCTTTTGTTGGCAGTTCTGTTCTAATGTCTGTTTTTAAAAAGACCACAGTGACTTTTAAATTTATGTTTTTTGACCCAGCCCTACCTCTTTTAGGATCAAGGATTTTTAGCTGGCCATCAGTAACAGTTCACTTTGCTTAGTTTCTCTTTAACTTTGTATAAAAAAAACTAAAATGATTTTCTTTTTCTTTTGGTAGGCTTTTCTGGCCAATCTTTTGGGAAAATTACATAATTTTGAATTTTAAAAACAATTAAAGGCTAATTATAATAGACTGGTGGTTCTTTAATGGGGCTGTTCATCAGACACTCTTGATTCTATAAACCTGAAGATGCCTGGGTTCCATGCCCAGCAAATCTGTTTCACTAAGTTGGGATAAATCCCCTTCATATATATAGATCAGGTGATTTGGGGGTACACCACTGGTTGAAGACCACTGTTACAGACTAACTGATGAAAATTAACTTCATCTTTTTCTGTCCATCTGCTTGAATAGTAAAATATATCATGAAACAAATATTTCATAAAAGGAGTTGGACAGGAGAGATCGTGAGACCCTTACGCTATCAAAAATGTCAGATAAAATTTATTATGTGTGAGGGCCAGGTTAGCCATGACTACCCTTTTTTTCCTTCCATCATCATTTAGGATACTTTACTCTAAAAATTGCGATGTTTGGCTTTGTATCTTGGTAACCTTTCATAATTTTTCAGGACTTCCTCTAAAAGAAAATAATTTGTCATATTTTCTCCAAATCCCTCATGTCATAATATACGCCCTTTGCTCCTTTTTTTTTTTCCACTACTGAATTTTTCTTCTATGAAGTTGCACCTCAGACTTCCCTCCTAGAAGAAACATACAATTTGCAGATGTATGAATCCATACATGAAATTTACTTTTTCCTGCAAATTGGAAAATACATTTATGCTTTGGTACATCTTTGAAAGTAATTGGAATCAAAATTTCCTAGGAAAGGATCACTATCTAATGGCTGGAAAAGAAAATATTTTGCATCTGCGAAGAAAGAGTAAAGAGAGTTTGAGGAAATACACTCTCATTCTTAAGTGTTCTTTTTCCTATCTCATATCTGCTTAAAACAGAAGATCATCAGTGTTTACTTATTCTATCAGTTTACCAAGTGGTCCTGAAGGTCTGTGACCTCTGAATATTCTTTTTCTGTTATATAAATTTGGGTACTGTGTTCAGCTCTAAACATATTTATTTACTTTCTCTTTTGTACGTTTAATGTGGACATTTCCTGAATTCAGCCTGGATTACTATTGCTGAATGGAAAAAGGATTGTTAAAGCGAAAATGAAAGAGCAAGAGTCACTGTTTAACTTTGAGTTCCAAAACACAATTGATCCAACACAATTTTAGTGATTTATACTCATTACCTCAAAAAGGACCTGTGAAAACCACACTTTGTTTTCCAGTAGGGAAATCCCTCGACAGCAGCTTGAATGTTGATCTTTTAGTTGAATTGGTGTCTCTCTGCACCTTTCTTTACTCAGTCCACCAATATCAAAACTCTAGGCAACCTCCCTACTCAATGGCCAATGACATTTGAAACAGAGGTCTTTAGATTCATGGGTTTGGTGGGGGTTAGGGGTAGCATAAGGATGGATGAAAAATCACACTTCTCCCCAAATAAACCCTTCACTTTGGTACAAGTGAACAGAAACACCTAGGGGTTACTCTCTACCCTATTCCTCAAGTCAGGACAGAGGGAAGTCAAACCTATCTTTCTGAATATTTCAGCATTTGTAGTAGCTAGTCACATAAGATAACGAGCATTGTTCTTGTTATGGAGTGATAAAATTATCTATTTTTAAGTCAAATAGCCCCCAAATGAACAATGTGCTATGGTAGTATTAATAAAACAACAGATTCCTAAAGATTTAACATGTTTTTCACAAAGGTCAAACATCTGTCCTATGATTTGCTATAATAATCACTGCTAGAAATAATTAATAAATGGTCTCTGGGCCACATTCAGCCTGCAGATAGCTTTGGTTTGGCCTTTGTGGTATGTTTTTAAGGATTGAGCTATTGCAAGAAGCACTAGTAATATGTGCCTAGCAATTCCATTAGTCAACAATGGCTTGAAGTAGTGGTGGGCCCAGATGCCTTGATATGGACATGCATGCTGGAGCTGTCCCATTACACATATTTATATTACCTGCCTTGTCCTCATAGGCATTTACATATAAGAAACAATCAAAAAGTGTGTAATCCAAAAGGGGCTGTATTTTTTTTTCCCTGAAGTTTGTTCTTCCTAATTATATTTGGAATGAATTAAATATTAAAGACTACGTTCCCAGAGCACACATCCTTGTAGAAACTGATCAGATATTCGACATAGTGGGAATAGACTAATATTTAAAATTTTCTGCATGCTGAAGTTCATTTTCATATATCAAACTAGGAATTTAGGTAAAAGAAAATCTTTAGTGTATTGGATGAATAGAAACCAAATATTCTATTGACAAATACATTTAAAATAATTTTCAGTCTTATTATATAAAAAGCAGGAAACTGAGAATCTACGTATTTTTTAAAAAAAAGAAGGTTATGGTTTGCTGTGTGAGTTGTTGCCAACAATAACCAATGAAACCATGATGGAAATTTTAAGACACTGAGATGCCCAAAAGTCGGTTAAATACACAGCTGCCTTCCCAATCCCCGAATTAATTTTACCTTCATTCCCATTTTAGTATCAAATCCTGGGAATCTTCAGTTCAGACACCTTTGCAGGTGCTACACATAACTAACCTTTCAATAAAATTAACTGCCAGACTGTGACATTTGATGTGTGATAATACAAGGCTTTGTGAATTTTAAATCATTCAGCTGATGAAGTTGAGATACAGTAAAGCCCTCTTAAGATATAATTTAAGGACCATGATGAAAAAACATTAATTGCAGAAACCTTTAAAGGCATAAACATGAAAGTTAATTTTTGAAAGACAATAAGATGTTTGTTCATATTTCCAGGGTGTCTTTAAGTGCAATGTCTGGCATAGATGGATTGACTTGACTTGGCATCATTACTATGCACCAGCACTTCATACTGAACACCTACTGGGGGAGAGAAAATGGTGCAATGATCTTCATGTACCCCCTGAAAAAGGAGTAATCAAAATAGTAAAAATGACAAAGACTGATTGAAAATAATTGTGCCAGTTACTATCCTGGGTCCTTTGTGCATACTAATTTCATTCTCATAATTATCCAATCACCTGGCTTATTTTGAGTGAGATGAAAAAACTGAGGCCTAGAGAACTTATGTAGCTGCATCAAAGTGTTGAAACAGAGATTCTCATCCACACTGTCCTTTTGTGTCTGGGGCCAGTCTTCTTAGTCTCTGAACAGGTGTACCCTTGATTTTCCTGATGTAAAGGGAATATTTTGAAGCAAATGTCACTGTACATACAGGACAACAGATCTTACAGTGAAGAAAGACACAATAATTAAAAAAATTTTTAAGCTTTTTTATTTTTTTGTATTTTAATGGTTATTTTTAAAATTATTTCATTTTCTTCTAAATTTTATTTGGTAATTTTGTTGGCTTCATTTTTGGAGAGCTTTTGCATCACAGAAGTGTCACAACAGTGTCAGGGGAAGATGACTGGTGCAGGGTGTCAGTGATGGGGGGATGCATGGGAAGGGGCTCGCCTGGAGGATGCCTTTAAGGCATATGAGTATGTTCAAGAGTTTATGGGGCATTTTCTAGGTTTGTGGAGATCCACACAATAACTAAAAGAATATTGAATTTCCATCCTGTGGAGTTCTGCTACATTCTCTAATAGGACAGCAAGAATCTCCTGAGTGCAAGCGAAATGTCTAGTGAAGGAAGACAGACCCTTATGCCAGGGCCTTGATATTTGATGATTGTACTTATGAACCTTTTCTTGTGAAATTGAAACTTACCCTAGTATTAAATACTGTCTAAGAGTTACCTCCTGAAAACCTCCTTGTTGCTCAAATGTGGCCTCTCTCTAAGCCAAACTTAGCATATAAATATACTACCTTCCCCCACCCCCCTACCCCCGGTGTGGGACATGACTTCCAGGGATGAGCCTCCCTGGCACTGAGGGATTATTACCAAGTGCCAACTAGCAATGCATCTGGAAAAAGACCTTGACCAAAAGGGGAAAATGGTAAATACAAATGAGGTTTTATGGCTAAGAGACTTCAAAGTGAGTTGGGAGGTTGTTTCAGAGGTTAGGTATATGCAAGTCTCAGCAGGATCTTATTGACTGCCACAGCAAACAGTACCTCAAATAGCAGGGCTCCTGAGGGCTCTAGAGATATCCAGACACTATAGTCAGGGCAGAGAGCTCAGGAATTCAGCAGCCTGGCTGTGGACCTTACTTTGGAATTGATGTTTCCCAGTATAACAGAGTTAGATGCATTTATAGGTTTTCTATACTTGACTCTTCTGCCCCTTTTACTTGAACATATAATTAGCACTATACTTAATAAATATATGTCCCAGAGACTTATAAAGGCAGTGTCCACCAGAGGTTTTGAAGGATGGGAGAGAGAAGAATAGGTATAATATGGGGGAATTTTGGGGACATTGGAATTGTCCTGCATGACATTGCAGTGACATATACAGGCCATTGCATATTTTGTCATAACCTACAATGTGCAGGACAGAGTGTAAACTTTAAACTATAATCCATAGTTAATAGCAGTGTTTCAATATGTGTTCATCAATTGCAACAAATGTACCACACTAATGAGGAATGTTGTTGATGTAGGAAAGTGTGGGAGGGGGAGGGAAGGGGGCATATGGGAATCCCTTACATATTTTATGTAACATTTATGTAATCTAAAGCCTTTTTAAAAATGAAAAAAAAATTGTATTTTTATTTTTTTAAATTAATCTACAAAAAAAAAAGTGAATTGCCCTTACAACTTCTAAATCAGTAATTGTAAAGTGGGCCTGGCAATCTGTATTAGGTGAAGCAAATCAGAAAGCATTGACCTACTTTATAAAGCCATCTAACTATCATGTCTACTGCCAGGAATATAGACCTAACACTTTCTGACACATGCAACCCAGGAGATTTTATAACCATCAACCAAAGTAGGGGAAAAGATAACCATTTATAAATACATAAAACATCTTTGAGGTTTAAGGAATATTTACTTAAGGACTAGCCAAGTTTATAACAAAATATATATTTAAGAATATCTTTTCATTCTTACATAATTTAAATTTTAGATTTCCGTTATATATGCTGAGCAGTTATAGTTGTGTCTCATATATACATTTTCTGATAAAATTTTCACCCTACATTAGTCCTGAATTGATGCTAATTCCCATTTTGTAGATGGAGAGGAGATTTATTTGGTTACTTGCAAATAGGAAAAAGAAACACCTGGTATTTGCTTAAAACAGCAGATAATTGGTATTCTTCCTTATTTTACTTTGTCCAATAGAAGAATGCGTAACCAAACTAAACATGAATATTTTTATTGTGGAAAATAAAATCTGGAAACAAGAAATTCAGACAGTGCATCTCCAAGTGGCAATTGTGAAAATGTGTGAGCATTGTTTCCCATAATCAATACTTGGCCCCTCCCATACCCACACATGGCCTAACTTTGCTTACCAAAGTTACCACTTTGGTTACCACTCTAAGCAAAGTCTCAACCAACAGGCACATTAGGAGCCCACTAATACAAATAGGCAGTCATTGCCAGATTATTTTATGCAAATCACTATAAATCTGTGTACAAATGAACAAACTTTCCAAAGTTGATGCCTCTCAAAACTATTAGCACCTCTGAAGAGAAGTATTGGCAAATATGTGAATAAAATAATTTTACATATATTTATTATTTAATAAAAAGTAAAATATTCAATGGAAAAATGTGAAGATACATCCAAATAATAATATAAAACTGAAAATCATCCACAAAAAGTAGATAATATTTAATATTTACTGTATATACTTATTTTATGAATAGGATATATTCTGTGCATGAAAATGCATGAGAATTTTTTTTTCTGTTGTTTAATTCCCACTTACAAAATGGAAAGAAGGCTGTATTGTATTGCTTTCAGGTAGGAAAAAAAAAATACTCAGCAAATTGCCCCCTTGTTTAAATTTACCCCACCAGAAAGGATGTTTGTTTGGAATAAATATTTTTATTGAGATTTAATTAATATACCATAAAATTTACCCTTCTAAAGTATAGGATTAAGTGAAAAATATTTTTAAACAGAAACAATAACCTGTTAACAGCTTTTCATGCAACAAACTGTGCTACTATAATATCAGCTTTAATGGTTTCATAGTTTTACCCTTTACTGGCTTACTGTACTTTATTTAGTTAATTTTATCTCTAAGATATTTAGGATGTTTTATGTTTTTGCTATTATACGCAAGATTTAAATGAATATATGTGTACCATTGTCCCATAATTATTTCTTTATCGTACATTCTTACACATGGAATCACTATATAAATTTTAACTTAAGGAAAAAAATGTTAAATTCTTAGATTCCATTTTTAAAATTGCCAGTGGCTGCTGGAAAAAAAAAAAAAAGAAAGAATAGTATAGTTGAAACTGAATAGATGTTAGAAATATGAATTGATGTTGCTTATTTCATGATACATATAGACTAGCTACTATATAAAACTTGGTAATACTTTAGAGCCCAGTTTTCAATAGGATAGGCTCTGGGGCAGAAAGGTCTGGATGGATCTGAATTTTGTCTCTGCGCTAACTAGGTGGCTGTTCCTGGGCAAGATCCATCCTTGGCTAAATGCCTGTTTTCTCATGTATAATATGAGTATAAAACAAGGTCATTTCTAGAACATAACTCTAAAACTAAGAGTTGATTTTATTAAATTTTAGCAATGATAATCATTAGCATAATACTATTAATTTATTGACATATGATTTCCAAAGACAAAGCTATATTTTACAAGAATTACTCTTATAATATTTTCAGCATTAAGAATTTCTTGGAACAAATCCAACTATTTTTTACATTATATTTCATAGGCTAATCTTTCAAATGATGTCACTTTTGTGAGGGTGCTATTTGGAGATATTATAGGAAATGAAAGAAAATTTTAAAATATGGCTTTACTTTCTTAATATGATTTTTTAAAAAGCACCATATCTAAACCTGGAACAGGAAGTCAAAAGGACATAACAGATTGATATGAAAGTACTACTGGATGAGTTGAAAAGAAAGCTCTGTGTAATAAGAAATACTTGCAAGGAAACCAAAAAGACACTAACAGAATTCTGAAATCATCGAAGGCAATATTGAACAGAATTGTCATTGCAGAAATTAAATTTGTGATATAGAAGCACAGGTTGGCCAATTAAAATATTTAAATTTTTAAAAATCTATGTTTATAATGAAATTGGCCTCTAATTCATTTTTTAAAAGATTTTTCTCCTCTCATTTTGGCATTAAAGCCAGATTAACCTGTTCAAATGAAGTGTTGACTTTTATATCAGTTTCCATCTTCTTAAATAACCTTTATAACATAGGATCTTTGAAATTTTGATAGATTGCCTGTGAAGCCATATGAACTTAGTGATTTTTAAAGGTAGAAATTTTATATCTCAACTTCAAACTGTTACAGTTTTTGGTCTGTTGAAGATTTTATTTTTGTGTTAAATGTGGAATGTCATCCTTTCCTTATTTGTTTCCAATTTTATTGCAATGTGGTAAAAGTTGAAAATTTGTTGGGTTTTTTAAATGGATTTTTTCTCTCTATTATTTGTCATAGTAGCCCTTGGAAACCATCTAAATAGGATCTTTGAAGATCCTATTCACAAATGAGTCCACCCCTTAACTAATAATCACATCTTCAGAAGTCCTCTTTACAAATTGGTTCACATTCACAGGAACATTGATTAAGAATTAAACATATCTTTATTGGTGATATAATTCAAATACTAATGGTCTACCTTGAGTCCAAAAAAGATATGTTCTCCCCTAATGCAAAATACATTCATCCCAAACCAATATCCCAAAATTGTTAGCTATCTCAGTATCAACTTTAAGTGCAATTTCTCAGCAAATCAATTTTGGTTAGTTCTGAGGCAAAATTCCTCTCTTTCTGTGAATCCGTGAAACCTAGGAAACAAGTTTTCTACTTCCTAAATACAATGGTGGGACAGGCATAGAATAGACATTCCCATTCCAGGAGAAATAAATTGTGAAGGAAAAAACAGTGTCACAGTTTCCAAACAATAGAAACCCAGCAGGGTGAGCTACATCAGGTTCCAAAGTCTGCTTCATCTGTAGATTGATGCTTTGTCCTATGGACGTTCTGGAGTGGCAGTCCCACCCTTTCCAAGTGCTGTAGCAGTGGCCATGCTCTCACAGAACAAAAGGGTAAAGGCCTCGCCCTCTCTGAGTACTAGGAAGAAGCCACCAACACTGGCATAGAAGACCCACCCCCTTTAAACATGGGGATGGGCCCACCCTTTCCAAACACTACGGCAGAAGATCAGCATTATCCAATGGCCAGGAAGGTGGCACCTCTGTTGGCCTGAAGAGGTCTCTTCAGTCCAAACTTCTCTTTCCATGATTCTGCCCTGGAAGGCACTTTCCCTTACTTTTGTCCCATCTCTGTCCATTTCTTTCCAGGCTAGTGCTTCTGCTCATACAAAATTCTTAAGATGTTCCCAACTTTTCATGCACTACAAGAGGTTTCAAGCCATTACACAAAAGGGTCTTCCACAGATCTTTTCTGGATAACTGCTTTTCCAATTCTGCCTCTCTGAGAAGTTTGATTGGATCCATGAATCATCCATCTAATCTTAGCAAACAATTGTTTCACCATTTCCTTGTGCAGACCCCCATTCTCTGAGAACTCACCTTCTGGGAGCTCAGGGAAAGCCCTGATAGAGTCACTTCTGGTCCTAGTCTCAGAGCATTCTGACTAGACAAGCTGGATTTTCCAAGCTGTCCAATTGCTGATTCATTTTGTGCTTACCAGTTCAGTCATCATTTCATTTTTTTCCTCTCATTTTACTATAAGCCGCAAGGAGCAACCAGGTTGCGCCTTCCACACTTTGCTTGGAAATTTCCTCATCTAAATATACAATTTCATTGCTTACAAGCTTTACTTTCAAACTACCTCTAGGACATAATTCAGCCAAAGTCTCTGTTACTATAAAACAAGGATTGCCTTTCCTTCAGTTTCCAATAACACATTCATCATTTCCTTCCACGTCCTCACTGGAAGCAGCTTTAATGTCCATATTTCTACCAATATTCTGTTCATGACAATATATGTATTCTCTAAGATGGTAGAAACATTCTCTGTAGTTCTCTTTACCTTTTTCTGAGCCTTCACCAGAAACGCCTCTTAAAATCCATAACTACCAATAATCTCTTCAAAGCAATCTAAGTTTTTTTTCTAGCAAGTGCCTCAAAATCCCATCATTTACTTATTGCCTAGTTCCAAATACACTTTTTTTCTTTTTAGGTATTTTTAATAGCAGCAGCCCACTTCCCAGTACCAAAAACTCTCTTAGTTTGTCAGGGCTGCTATAACAAAATAATACAGAATGGGTTGACTTAAACAATAAGACTTATCTCATGGTTTGTGAGGCTCTAAGTCCAAAATCAATGTCTTGACAAGCCCTTGTTTCTCACTTGAGTCTGTATTGTTCAGGTTGTTGCTTGCATCAATCCTTGGGGGCTCTTTGGCTTGCATCTCTGCCTCAGTCATAAGGCGATCAGCCTAGTTTCCTGGCCTCTAATAATTCCTGGCTTCTACTGATTTCCATGTCTACAGACTTCTGCCTTCTACTGACTGCATCCAAATTTCAACAGCCGTATAAGAACTCCAGTCATATTGGTTAAGGAAGGCCCATTCAGCCTGATTCAATTTGGCCTCATCTAAATATAACCTTCAAAGACACTATTCACAAGTCAGCATACTATAATAACATCTTCAAAGGTCTCATTCACATGCACAGGAATATGGATTAAAATTTGAGCATATCTTTATGGGAGACATAATTCAATCCCAACACTATCTATTTATGTAAATCAACCAACTGATACTGATATCCACATATTAGATAAAAGTATTAGTCATGTTATTCAGACCTTCTATCTCTGTATGTTTCTGTCTGGTTGATCTAACAGGTTCCAATCCTCAAACTATAGTTATTGATGTGTTTGTTTCTCATTGCACTTATATATTTTTATATTTTGAGACAATCTTGTTACAGGTATAACAGCTTACTGAAGCTGGCTCATACCAGCTTATGGGAGCCAATTGTTAATTTCCAGCAACTTACTTTTATAATGCATGAATCTAGCAGACAAATGATGGAACATAGCATTACCAACAATAGCATAAACTAACATTATGTACCTCTCCAGTAATTCATTGGAAAGTAATCAACAAGACCTGTCTGGAAACACCTATATATGTTAGCTGAATCTAATCTTGAGAAAACAATCAAACAATTATGGACCATTAGACAACAAGACAGTGCCCTAGATTCTTGAAGACATCAACATCATGGAAAATAAAATGAAACATGTTCTAGATAAAAGATATTAAAAACATGATAAACAATTGCAATGTGTGTTCACTGATTGTCTCACAATAAAAGAAAAGAAAAAGACAAAGAGGACAAAAGAGCCCTGTTTAAGGGGTCCCAATAACCACACTTTGGACAGATAATTTTTTCAGCTAAAGATAATATTTGAGTCCTAAAACCATTGGATACAAGATTGTTGGGGATCAAAATATTTACATGGTTTCAAAATATTACCCCATAGACTACTCATTAATTATATTTTACTACGACATATGCTTTTGAGGTTACTAACATCTATTATATCAGTATGTTAAAAATACTAAATAATGATATGCTCTACACATCCCTTCCTGAATTTAATTCAGTGACATCTTGATGAGAACTTGAAATTGGCTCTTATGGGCCTTTTTACACCATATATTTGGCATATGCTACATACCAGGGCTTGGTTTATTGTTCTGTTGATCATGTAGACTTTAGTGTGATGTGCATATAAATTAATAGCATTATGTCAACATTAGATTTCTTGAGTATTATGGTAGGTTGAATTATATACCCCAGAAAAACATGTTCTTTTTTTAAATCCATTCCTGTGTGTGTGAATCCATTGTATCAGGGACCTTTAGAAAATGCTATTTTTAGTTAAGATGTGGGCAACTGAATCAGACCAGGCTTTAATCTGGACTAATGTAGTTTCTTACAAGCAGAATGAAATTTAGACAGAGAAAGCACAGGAAAAGCATGAAACTAGAAGTCAATAGCACCTGGAAAAGAAAGGAGAGGATCACATGCATTGCCATGTGACAGAAAACCCAAGGATCATTTGATGCCATCCCCAAAGCACCATAGTCTTTGGGGAGAAAAGCATTACCTTGCTGACACACTGATGTTGGGCTTCTCCTATCCTCAAAACCATGAGCCAAAAAATTTTCATTGTTTAACCCATTTCGCAGTATTTGTGATCACAGCTGGGAAACTAAGACTGGTGTGATACTAATTTTGTGACTATATGGGAGAATGTCCTTTCTTTGGGAAAGATATTTGCTGAAATATTTTCTGATGAAATATCACGATGTTTGCAACTTCCTAGTGAGTTAGCAAAACACACACATAGGCACACTCTTATATAATTTCTCTGCCTCTAACTTCAAAGTAGGAGTTCCTTCTGATGTAGCTTCTAATTTTCTTTTCAACTATGCTGCACCTACTTTTCAGGGGAGAGGACTGCCAATCCATGACCTATTGCCATGTATATCAGATGTAAAAGTTTGCTTCATTCTTATATGCAAACAAAAAGAATATTCTGTTTTTTTCTACCATGGGATTTCAATTAAATGAAAAGTGTATGTTACACAAAGAATGGAACTATATAAGCTAAAATATATTAATTATGATTCTTTTAAATTTTATAGAGATATAATTTACATAGATTAAATTTACATAGATTAAAAATTATTATGTATTCAGTATGATGAGTTTTGGCATTTATATATACCCCTAAAATAAAAATATGGAATATTTCCATTATCCCAGAAATTTTCCTGGTTTCCTTTTTAGTCAATCCCCCCTACTTGTTCCCAAACCCAGCCACCACCCTCCTAGGTATTAATTTCTATTATCTAAATTAGTTTTCTTATTAGTGAATGTCATATAAATGGAATTATACAACATATATTTATTTCTGTCTGCTTCTTTCACTCAACATAATGTTTCTGAGATTCATCTATGTTTTTTGGTATTAGATCATTCCTTTTTATTGCTGTGGTAGAATTCTGTATGAATATAGCACATGTTTATCCATTATCCTTTTACTACATTTATGGATTAATTCCAGTTTTTAATTATTATAAACAAGACTATAATGAAAAATCTTATATAAGTGTTTTGTCAACATTTTCATTTCTCTTGAATAAATACCTCAGAGATGAACAATTGGATCATAAGATAGGTGCATGCTTAATATTTTGAAAAAATGATCAAACAGTGGTTTATCATTTTATACTCCCACCAGCAACATATGAGTGTACCAGTTCCTCTACATCCCAAATGTCAATTAGTACCAGTCTTTTGATTTTAGCCATTCCAGTAGATTTGAGTAGTAACCCATTCTGAGTTTGTTTTTGTTTTTTTGCATGTCCCCATTGACTAAGCATGTTAAAAACATTTTTGTGAGCTTATTGGCCACTGATATATCTTTATTTTTGAACTGTTTGTTCAAATGATTTTCTCAGTTTTTATTGTGTTATTCTTCATTTTATTGTTGACTGGCAGGAGTTCTTTAGTCAGATATCTGTATTTTCCTTTGTTGAATATATGAATTAGAGAGGAATACTTTGTCAGATGTATATACCCAGTCCGTGGTTTGCCTATTCATTTTTTAATGTCGTCTTTTCATAAGAAGAGCTTGTGTCCTCCTGACATGTTTCATTTGTCCTTGATTCAGACTCAAAGTTAATTTCTGTGTCCCAGTCCTGGAAGCAGCCATTTCTTCAAAATGTGTGGCTCCCAATTTTATTTTATTTTATTTTTTCAGGTAATGGTATTAGAAACAAGGTTCTGGAAACTGAGTGTGCTTATTAATATTGGGATTTCATTTCAGGGTAAAGAGCTAGAAAAGTTATACTTTCAAACATAATTTCTATTACCATGGCCAATTCAATTCCAACAGCATAATTTTTCTTCCCCTTCCATAATTCCATATTTGTATCTCTTTTCCCACATTTAGAATACTGACTCTAAAACAACAGTGTATTTACTCATTTGCTCTATCACCTAATTCATACAAAATATTTTCAAAATTAGTATATACATTCCTTCTGCCAACAACAAACATCCTACATAAAATTTATGATTTCTCTGCAAGTAATCCTAAGACTATACTCTGATAAATTCCTTGAAATATTTTTTTCCTGTGTGGTTATAGTACACTGATAGATTCATTTGTTTTTGTTTATATTAAACTTTAGGAACTGCCTTTTTTACTTGTCATGATTTTATTTTATTTTTGAATAGATAAAACATTTACATGATTCTAAAGTATATAAAATGTTTTTTTAAAAAGTAAACTCTTAGATGTTTCCTTAACTTTCCTATCATTTCTATACTTATCTTACTGACCCACTTAAATGGAACTATTTTAATTCATTTTTGCATCACCATTTCTGTGTTTCTTTATAAAATAAGCAATATGTATGTATAGTTACACACAAATATTCCCCCCTCTTTTTTTCACAGAAGGTAGCTTACTTGATATAATCCTTTATACTTTCCTCTTGCTTTGTTTATTTAACATTATATAATGGCAATCACTCCTTATTGGGTTATAGAAATTATCTACATTCTTTTATTATGGCTTGGATATGCCATACTTTACTCAACAAGTTTCCAATGGAAGGGCATTAAAATTTTTTCAAATATTAAGAATAATGCTGCAGTGAATAACATTGTAATAAAGCCATTTCATAGTTGTGCAATTATTCTTTTATATTGAAAAAAATGTATTTTTAAAAATGGCATTATCAATATTCACAGGAGTCCAGGTATCTGCAAATTTGTCCCATTGATATAGATGCAATCAATATCCTATACTAAAATGTACTAATTGGTATGCCCTCTTTGAAATGTATTTAAAAATATATATAATTGGTAAAAGTGGTTGTAGTATTAGAAAAGTCTAATATCTATAAAAGTCAGATATGCAGACACCTATATTCCACTGTCCCTTAACTAAACATATTTCTTACCTATTTCACTCAAAAATTCAATAATATGCCACACAACCCAAAGTAAAACTTTCCATCAGGATTAAACCTGATCCCCTGTCTACTTCTTCAGTTAATAATTAAAATTATGTGAATTTTCCAAGAGGGGTAAATGTCCATGCTAGGAGTGCAAATAAAAATGAGAGAAAGGAGAAGTATGAATAGCAGTTGACATTGTCTTATCCTCAGAGAGTAAAATGACCTTTGCTTTTGTGCTTTGGTTTTGTCTTTTTAAAATTTGATTAAATCTTTTTTTAAAAAATGATATTTGTCATTGCATTTAAGAACTAGGAAGGAAATAAGCTTTGATAATTGAAATCCTGAAAATATTATTCTAACTAAGAGAGTATGGGCTAAATTTTATTTTACTATAAAGTCAATCAGTAAATGGAAACAATGATGTGTGACATGGCAATGGTGAAATGAACATTTATCAGAAATCCTTTATTTTGCCTTAATTCCAATGATGTAGAATTATCATGCATGAATGCTATTCCAGCCATACCTAAGTATTGTTTTTTTTATTTCTATGAGGAAATGTGCTCCAAATTTCAATAGTTTCCTCTAGAAAAATTCTTTTGGACAAGGATTATGTAAATTTGAAATTTCTCATATGTATTTAGTTGCCAGTGTTTCCCAAATCTAACCATACGTAAGGATCACCCTAAAAAGTTCTTTAAAATAATACAAGTTTCTGTGACTCATCCCAGACAGAGGTTGGACTCTCTGGGCCTGTGGACAGAACAGTTCAGTCAGACCACATTTGTTCACTTCTGTATGGTAACTGGATGGAAAGGGAATAGGAAACTGGTTAAGGTATTTTAGGCAGAAGTGGTTATGAAATCTTTGTAGAGATAGTGGGCCTTTAGTTAAGTGTTAAAAGCAGAGAGAAAGAGGAAGAGAAGGTGGTAGTTTTAAAATATATCCACAAATTCTTCAACACTTCTACCAAAAGGTGTACCGAATTCCCCTCCACTCAAGTGGAGCTGTGCTTAGTAACCTGCTTCTAACAAAAAGAATATGGTGGAATTGATAGCATGAGACTTCCCAAAGTAGATCATGAAATGCTCTTTTGCATCCTCCTTGAACTCTCTTATGGATTGCTCAATGTGGAGAAAGTGGGCTGCTGTGGAGTGAGGACACTCAAGCAGCCCTATGGATAAATCTACATGGCGAGGAAGTTGGTTTTTGGAACAACTATGTTACTGAGCCACTTTTGTGGGGTATCATGCTGTTTCAGTCACATCGTTAGACCTGGCTGACATCTTGACTACAACCCCATGAGGAATCCTGAGCTGCTCTCAAATTACTGACCCACAAAAACTGAAAGATTATTACAGTTTGATGTTCCAAGATGCTACTAAGTTATGGAGTAATTTGTTATGCAGCAATGGATAATTAATACAGAGTTTAGCAAAGGATTTTGTGTATATGGGGAATTTGAGGAACTGAATATCACCTAGGATAAAGGGAGACTATATGGTATATAATCAATCCATATTTTAGACAAAACATAATGAGAATTTAGCATTAAATATTAAGTGATACTTTGGGACTGAGTATTTTATTGAGACAAAATACATTTGAAAGATCTATTACTATCAATTGTCCTTTCTTTTTGTAAGCTGCTTTAGAGTTTACAAAAAATATTTTACTATACTTTGGGGTATTTCATCCTCACTACAGTCCAGTGAGATAGACATACATTGCCACCCTCAACCAATAACACAGAAGATAGAAGTTTCCTTTTTTTTTTTTTTTTTTTTTCTTTTTTTAAAATCACAGTGAGCCTGTTAAATTAATTGCCTTGATTGACCTTAGCTGGTCAGAGGCAGGGCTACAGTTCGGCTTTCTCATGCCAGATATATTGATCATTTCAATTTATATGAGGTATTCTCAACTTCCACGCTATTGTTGTTGTTCGTCTAGATAAAAGCTTATTTTGGGGAGACTGTCCTGTGCATTTCAGTATGATTAGCAGCAACCCTGGCCTCTGCGCACTCGCATCCTCATCCCAGTTGTGACAATCACCAAAAATGTCTTCGAACATTTTTAAATGTCCCCTGAGACACAAAATAAGCCCTGGTTAGAACCACTGACTAACCAGGATTTGTTAAACTTCTGTGGAACACAGGAATGAACAAGAGGTGTCCCAGTCAAATAAAAATTTACCAAAACTGAAACGATCTGATTTTGGAAAGTTAACTGCAAAGGAATTTTTATTGAGATAACTACACACACTAAAAGCATTGTGTAATGCTTGTAATGATTTGTTCAAGATCTTCCATAGACACAGATTGTGACCGAAACAAGTAGTCTAGGAAGATAGTTAGCTGGAGGACAGCTGGAGGATAATATTGGGAATGTATAACAATGATTTTGGAGGTAGATGAGGTTTGTTTAATAATATAAATAGAAGAATGTTCTTCTACTACAGGGTGTTATAACTAATGGAATTTATGGACTATAGTTAACAACATTGCAATGTTTTTGTAGGAAGAGCAAAGTTGGTACTCTATTAATTCTAAATGTTAAGAAAAAGAATATGGGGTTTGGTTTTGTGAGATATGAATATAATTAAGCATTTTTTTCTCTTCTTCGTTTTTTTTCATTAATAAGGAGACCTTGAATGCATCATTTAACTAAACAGTGTTCAGCTGTGCAACTTTCTGAAGACTAGAGGAATTACTGAGAGGTTGGAATTAGATGAGATAAAAGTGCCTGAAAAAGAACTTTTTACGAGTAATGTTCCCATAACTTGTTGAGCTGCCTTTTTCTGTTCTTTTATTTCTGTGAATTTGAAATAAAGTTGTTAATGAAAATAAATAAATAAATAACAGAAACAGAAAGCAACACTCTTGAGATAGAGAAACAGATCTATCGTCAATGTGGTTAAAGACTGTCATAAGTTGAGTAGAAGTAGATTTAGAATTGTTCATTTTAGGGGAGAGAACATGTTGATTCAAATATTTGTTTTTATTTCTGCTTCCAAATGAAAAGCACAATATTTTCAAGATTAATGTGCAAAAATGTACATATAAGTAGTTTGAAAATTGTATTTGTGATTTTACCGAAATTACACACCCTTTGCCATGCAACAAAGATTGAATTATTTTTATCAGTTTTTTTAGTAGAAGTCTTATAACATCACAAATATGCAACAATAAAAATCTTAACTGTGTACAAGCATTGTCCCAATTTATTTTAGCATATTGTTTATTTTGTTCCATTTTCAGGCACGGGGGATGTTCTGATTAAAGAGCTTTTGCAAAATATCTTATGAGTAAATTACTGCCCCTGTATCTTCTAAGAGGTCTTAGATGAGTGATCTAAGAAAATATATCAGGAATAGCCTCTGGGGTAACGTGAATTGGATCTTAGTTAAGTGAGAATTTTGACTAATTGCTATTCCCCCATTCCACTATCATAAAGGGGTCTAGTTTTTATATTAGGTTGACTTTTTGTGAGGTGTTGCCAGATAGTGAAATGATTGCCACCGGAATAAAAACTCACAATTGTGCTGTAACAAGAAATTTGCCATAAATATCATACAAATGCATGTTGACTATAAACTATTTTAAATGATTTGAATGATTATTTTATAAGAAAGACAGATTCATTTAATTTGAGCCCTGCTTTGGGAAAGTCAATAGAGAGATTGCCAATATAAGCAATTACTTGTTAAATGGAATTTGTACAGTACATTTGAGTGTAGATCTCGCTTTTCAATTTTTTTTGTATAATTGCAAATGATTATATTCCAATGAGGCAATCCAAGCTGTAAGCCATGGGAAACTTCAATGTTTCTTTTCACTAACAAACTAGAGTGAAAACTCTAAGTTTAAAATATTAGATAGTAATAACCGAACCAATGATCAAGAGGATAGTGAGAGGCAATGTTCATGTTTCTATCCTGACATAGAATCACACTTAATAATTGAATGAGTATCACTACTAAATAAGGAGGTTCTTACCTCAGTAACTTATTGAATTTTTTTAAATTACCATAAGGAAATTCTCCTATGCCTTGAGCCACTTGTATAATATTTTCTTCTTCCTGAGTTATTCTTGATAAAGATGGGGGATAATTTAGTCTTATAGTCTGGTTTATATATTAAAGGGATATTAGAAAGCCAATACATCTTTTATCATCTATACTAATTGATTTAAGTTTCCTTCATTGAGGGGCACAGATTAATTTCTCAATTATTAATGACCCGAAATCTCATTTCATTCATTTAGAAGGTGTTGAGTAATTACTATGTACCAACTACCATTCCAGGTTCTAACAGGCAAAATTATTTGAAAGCAAGGTCTGCAGTCAAATGCATTGAACTATAGAAATATGAATAAGGCACACTCTCTGACTCCAGATGCCTACTACCTATGAGAAGAAAACAAATATGCAAAAAAAAATTATAATTTTGTGTAGCTGGTGCTTTGATAGACATAACCTCTCTACTTCTAGTAACTATACATTTCAGTCATATTCTCAGATGAAAGGACAAAGATAGCTGTCTTAGTTTGCCACTGTGCAGTGACAAATACCACATAATAGGTTAGCTTAACAACAGGTTAATTGATTAATTGGTTAATACTTTTGAGGCTAGAAATCCAAAATCAAGATATGAGCAAGACTTGTTCTTTCCTAGAATCTTTAGCCTTCTGGTGCTAGCTGCTGGCAATACTTGGGGTTCCTTGGCTTGTATCTCTGCCTCCAGTCACATGGGTTATAATTTCCTTGTGTCTGTTCTCCCAGTTATCTGCTCACTACTTTCACTTCTGGCTCCTGTTTCTCTGACATCTGGCTTCGATATTCTTCTCCTTTAAGGTCCTTAAGAAATGAGGATTAAGACCCACCCTGATTCAGTTAGCCACACCTTAACACAAAATAACAAATTCAAAGAGTCCTAGTAACATATAAGTTCATACCCACAATAACTCTGATTAAGAACTTGCCTTTGCTGGAGTACATAATCCAACCTACCACACTGAGAGAAATGAAATTGAAGAGTCACACTTCTGTAATGTTGAAAGTTTTATTCAAAATATTGAAAGCCTGTTTTAGAAGTTTTATTTTCTATTTTGGTCTTATTAGTTCAGAAATGGCAAAATTTCACTGTATTTTACTCCCACATGTAAACACAAACAGAGGAAAACCTTGTGAAAGAATATATTGTTATGCAATTTCTGGTAAAGGTTTTGCAGATCATGAGAATTCAAGTAAACAACGCAGTCTTAGATATCTTTAAATAAAAAGAGATGTCTAAGAATGTAAACTCCTTTCATCACATGAACTGTTTGGTGACTTTTGTCTATGCATATCCTATTGCTATTTGCAAATCATGTAGCTAATCTAAGTTAAAGGAATTTGAAGAGTCTTTTTATTCATTTTGAAAATAAACTCTAAAACAGGTCTGGAAAGGTACCAATTTACATTATCACCATAGTAACTGTAGTTGACAATTTTATATACAGTTTTGTTGTATTGCCTATAACGAATTTAAAACCAAAATTCTTTTTAATAGAAAAGCAGAGATAATATATCTATGTGTAAAAACACAAGAGTTAATCAGCTTTTCTGAAATTTGTGGAACAGGACTAGAGAGCCTGAGGAGGTTTTATATGATCTTTGTTAAAACTAGGGAAAAAATGGCCAGAACTATGGATTCTAAATCAATAATTCTAAAACAAATGGACAGTTGTTCCCAAGGGAGAGAAATATGTGGTTGACCTGAAATTTGAGCACCATTCTTCTTAGTTTGGCCCTTTTGCAGCTGTCATAATTGCTGATGCAATTGGCACTCACAAATCAAGACATTTTCCAATCCATTCAACCCCAGTTCAGATGAAGCTGTAATTTATTCTCTTTGGCCTGCACAGCAGAAATAGAGTGGTTAGGTGGCAATTATCCAATTCATTATATCAGTATATATCAGAAGATGATTGAGATATAATCCAGAAAACTCAGCCCCTTAATTAAGAAGTTGGGGATAGATTTATGACTATTTGTTCACATATATTATTCAACTCTCCATTCTCCCTCTTAATATGGAGCATAAAGCCTATGACCTGTGGAGAATAAGAAATTGTTTGATTGCTGGTACTAGATAGCTACAGCCCTTTATTCTTATTGTAATTCACTATACTCACGGAATTAGCAGTGCCAAAAAAAAAAAAGGTCTAAGCACAAAGCTATTCCTAGTTTGTTATTTATTCCAAATAATTGAAAATTATTGCAAATAATTGAAAATTCCAGAAGTAGAGGAATGGTTCAATTAATTATGAATATTTGGATGATGGAAAACTTATGCAACCATCACACCACATTTTTTAAAAAGTAGCTCATGACTTTGGAAAATGCTCATGGCATAATATTAAGTGAAAGCTGGAAACAAAATATGATTCCAATTTTAAAATAAAACTCTGAGTTGGATATATGTGTATGTACAAAAATATTCAATTATTTTCATAAAAAATATACCAAATTGCTATATGTAGTTCTTGGGGTCCTGGTGATTTTAATTTTATTTTTATAATTTTTGAATACTGTCTACCACTTCTAAAATTATTATGCATTGTTTTAAACATAGATTATATTAGCATAATGGAGGTGTATGTGCAACATTTCAATCATTTATTCCACAGAAACAATCAAAGAACATATATATATATATATACACATATTGTCTAATGCCAAGGTGACTGTATAATTTATTTTATATTTATTTTTTTAATTTATTTTCTAAATTTCTTTGGGACAACAAGAATAATTCATAATTGTACCAGGCAGTGATTTTTCAGGAAATTCATAGCTGTTCATTTTCCAGGGTAATATGAAGAAGTGACAAATTTAAATATCAAGAAAAGGACAATACTATGCCTGTACCCTTCCTTTGTTAACTGGTCACAGGTTGGGAGAAATAGTTCCTATGAGCATTTGAGAAGGAACTCCCAGATTTCCAACTCCTAAAAAGTGTTAAAGCTGAAGAATAGTAGAATTAGCGGCATCATCTGCATATACTGACAAGTTTTATAGTGTGCTTAGAAGGTCATAAAATATTTAGATCTCCCCAATGCCTGAGAAGTTGCTAAGTATACAACAATTGCTTTAAAGAAATGTACAATGATGCAGTGATTAGATTTTTCACTAAATGAAACTCTCCAAAGCTCGTTGATTCTGTCACTATCCCTTAAGTCTTTATCTGTTCAACTGAAGATCTGACCTTTCCCACACAGTACTGGACCAAATTAATGAAAAAAGTACAGAATCTGAAATCAATTCCAGGCTTTAGGGAGTTCTGCAAATGGGCCTATAGGAGGACCAGACTGACTGGAGAGGCGGGATGAGGTTGGGGGAAGTATATTTCAGGAGGAGGAAAAAATAAAAAACAAATCTTGAGATGACCATCTTCTAGGACACTGTAATTCCAGACTCCCTTTCAGGGAGAAATGAGTGTTTTTCAGGTTTAATTTTTACTTTTATTTTTTATTTCTTTCCAGAAGTCACTTTTAAATAGGGCAGCACTTAAATGAGCCCCTGGGAGATCTGTCATTTTCTCAAGTTCTCGATTCTGAACACATTCAAAGCTGCAGATGTAAGTTTGGCTTAAGCTTAAAATCTGCTGTGGAAATTGAATTTGCTGTATTCTCCTCTTATTAAAAATCCTTTAGTCAGCCTGTTCCCATGTGGAATTCTCTACATCGTCCTCTTACAGTAGAGTAGAAATAAAATATTACTTCAGGCTATAAAAGAAAACATTTTGACCCCAGGGATATAACTTTATTAACAATGAACAGGAGAAAAAAAACCTGAACAAATGAAATAAACAACATGGTGCTGATAGGTTTTTCAAAATGTCCATCCAGAAGAGGACAAGAAAAAGACAGTACATACTAGGACCTTGGATACTGAGATTCAGTTTTATGTGGCAGGATTCTGGAAAAATGTTGACTTATAGTAGCAAATAATAAGAAAAGGAAGTGAAAAGATAGAAACTGTATTATAAAAGATAGTTTTTAAAATGTCACTGAAATGCTGTTTGCAAAATTTTAAATGATGTCGAGTGAAAGTTTATCAGGAAGGGAAAAAATTGGGTAAGGATGCAACTTGCAGGGTACTCGTGAAGTCTGTCACATTTGTTTGTGTTTCTTTTACCTCTTGCCCTCCCCATCTGTACAGGGTTCCAGGCATCTTCCATATCCTGGGCCTAATTCTCTAAAATGAAAAGGAAAATTTATATAGATTCCATAGAAACTCATACTGATGACAAGACTTTAAGGAAAAGGAAGCCACCATATTTGATCCTCCCACTTTAGAGAATTCCCATCTCTACTTCAGAAAGCCAACATCTCATGGAGAACTCATTGAGGACCTTCATGGAGTCCCTGGCTTGCAACCTGTCCTATGGAATTTGAACTTTTGCATCCCCACAGTCACATGAGACAATTTTATAAAATCTCATACTTTTTACAGATATCTCCTGTTGATTCTATTCTCCTAGAGAACACTGACTAATACAACTTGGTACCAGGAGTGGGGTTGTGTTGCTTGCAATTACCAAAAAGGTTGGAACAGTTTTATAAATAGGTAAGGGCTACTTTTTGGAGAAATTATGAGATGCTTCATAGAAAAGGCCTAGATTTCTTTGAAGTGACTGTTGGTAGGAAGATGACCCTAAAGTTATTTCTGGTGAGTACTTAGAATGAAGTGATGAAACTATTGTTGGAAACTGGAGGAAAGGCAATCCTTGTTTTTAAAGTTGCAGAGAACATGACAAAATTCACTCCTGATGTTAAGTGGAAGGCAGAATTTGAAAACCATGTACTTGAACATTTAGCGGAGGAGATTTCCAAACTAAATGTAGAAAATGCAACTTGGCTTCTCCTTGCAACTTATAGCAGAATGTGAGAGGAAAGAGATATGCTGAGAACTAAATTACTGGGCACAAAGAAACCAGAGACTGATGATTTGGGAAATACCAAGCTTTTGGGAAAAAAGTCCCCAAAAGATAATGCCCCATTTGAGGAATTAATTAAACTTGCAACTTGTAAATCAGGATTGGAAATGCAGTTATCCAGAAAGGGCTTGTAGAAAGTCTTACTCTTTGATGGCTTGGGCACCTTCTTCCTGCACGCTAAACTGACAAGCTATTTGTGAGATCTGTATGAATGAAACTAATGTCAGCCTGGACTAAAAAGGACAAGGAGAAGAGAGATTGAAAGAAAAATTGATTTAAGAGGAAAACTGTGGAAGCTGATGTCTGGAATTATGACATCTCCTTGGGCCAAGAAAGGAACCCAACCCATGTGTGTGGAAAGGGTGAGTTTGCCCCAGCATTTGAAGAGGGTGGATCTTCCAGCCCATTGTTAAGGGAGAATTTGGCCACCCCAGTCTACAGAAAAGGTAGGGCACATTGGTTGGGTAGAGTTAGGTCGTTACTCCACTGCTCAGAAGGTATTGGGCCTGTATGCAAGAGATTATGGAGAATGTTGCTGTCCACTCACTGTACTAAAGTGGTTGAGACTGTACCCCAGAGATTGGGAAAATTGTGACTATAACCCCAATATTTTTGGAGGGTGAGGTCTGGAGTTTGACCACCACCCAGATGTTTGATGAACTGAAAAAAATGGCTATTGGGTAAGATTGTGGAAAAGGTGGGCCCCCATGAAGCCCTGAGGAGAAGAAGAAACCATTTTTTTAAGGAAGACTTGCAGACTTCGAAATCTAATGGAGTATACCCTGCAGGTTTTTGCAACTGTAAGTTTCACACTTTCAAAAGTCCAGAAGGTACTTTGACCCAAGACAAACTGTACTCCTATAAATGATTTTGATGTGATTTTATACTTAGCATTGCTACTGAAATGATTTAAAGCTTTTGAAATATTGCTGGGTCAGGTAAAAACAGAGACAGAAAGAGAGATATACAGACAGAAGAAAAGGAAGCTGCCACCATTTGATCCTGCCATGTGAGAGAGGACTAGGATTGCTTATCATGAAACCCCCAAGAGCCTGGGTCCATGAAACAGTTTAGAAGAGACAAATCCTATGCTAGGTTTGCCTACAGCTGCAGAAAGGCTTCAAAATGTGGCAGCTGACTTTGATGAGAAAACACCTCTTAAGGTGTCTCAGTTTGGGCTTTTCACAGCCTTGGAACTGTAAGCTTTTATCTCAGATAAATCCCCTTTACAAAAACGAATCCATTTCTAGCACTTTGCATCAGCAGCCCTTTGGCAAATGAAAACACACTTAAACCTGAAGTTTTTCCACTCATGTTGTCATGGATGCAGGTGACATTTTATTAATAAACTGCAGAATGTCCATGGTAATAATGTGTAAGTGGAATGTCAATGTGGTAACATCTTTGACTGAAAAGTGGGATTTGAGAATTTATAAGAAAACTTGAGGTAAATGTCACGTTCCTAGACCACCCAATATGCTCTTTAGTCTGCATGCTTTTTTTGCTGATGTTTGATTATGATGGTATTATAGAGGGTTATTTAGGGGAATTATTTCTTAGTGGCTTCGATAATCTCTAAGTCAGCAGAGAATTTTGTGTTAGGTGAATTTTACAAAATGAATTGTTCAGGGCAATTAGCCTTGGGTCACATGGAATGCAGACAATGTCTTTATTTCATGAGTCAAGGTGGATCTTAATGAGAAATGTTATTTTTTACAGTTTATGATAATTATAATTCTAGATGCATACTAGAACTTTTATTTTGTATGTGACATTAAGATAATACTTTGTTCTGTATTTTTTGTTAATCTGTTTAAAACTATCTTTCCCAAGGATGGGTAATTTTTCTACATTAGTATAATATCTGGTTAACCTGTGGTTATAAACTATAAGTAATCCTTATATCATTTAAAAAATGCTTTTCTAAAGTCATTGTGATATTATTTGGCAAGATTAATATTTACACATGAGATTTTATTCCTCGAGGATTTATCAATCAATTGATAGTGATAAGAGAAGGAGGATAGGTAAAGGGCAAGCCTGGGATTAAGAATTTTTAAAGAAAAATATAAATATGGCCAATAGAGAGTTAGCTGTTCCCAAATACATGAGGATCCAGAGAAAAAATATGATAAAGAAAAGTTAAAGGAACTTTTTCTTCTTATATAGAATGCACTGAGGGTTTATGGAGAAAAACCACTCAGTTGTTCAAAGCACACATTTGGTTTGAAATGGTGTTGCTTAGTCAAATCCTTGTCTGACAAAATTTAGAAATCACTGTCTAAATCAAAATAAAAATATTTAATATTTGATTATCTATAAATAAGATAATTGCCATATTTAAGATAAGAACTCAAAGCTCCTGGCTCTAATTGCAATCATTTTCCATTTTACCACACTGCTAATTTTGATTTAGATTCAAAACTAGCATTTGAGTCAAATGATGGAAGCTTAGAGAGGATTGACGATATTATTCCCTGTTTTACCTTCACTTTGGCTTCTCCAGCTGAGTTCCAGCTGGCACTTCGAGGATGATCAATAAATTTCCACTATTACATCATTAGCACAACTTACTGTTCACCAATGAGTCTCTCCTGTAAGCCCAGGACTTACTTCAATTTCTAAACTAATCTTGATGGGACAGGAAGTTTTAGCACCACCAGAAAAATCTCTACATTGTTTCATTGACTAGCTAGTTTGTAAACAGTAGAACCCTCTCTTTGAAATTACTCTGCTTTAATCCACAAACTTGCTGCTTTTTATTTTAATATTGAATTTAAACAATTTGAAAGCCTTTTATTTTCATGGATGCTTGTCTTACTAATGTAGGGCATTAGACAGCTCTTTCCTTTCTCCTGAAATCACTCAAATCCCAGGATAAACTTGTTGAATTAGAAATGCTTCATTTCCCCCATGGTTTGCAAAGTATCTGCCTACATTTGGAAAACAAAATAAGTGCATCAGCATTTTGGTTCATTCTGGAACTCTACAAATAAATGGTTGTTTTGGAATATATTTTATATAACATATGTGCAGACTGGAAGGACTGGCATTAAAGTTTTATATGACAGAGAGAGTCACAGGAAAGATTGATCAAAAGAAGCTTTGCTGAAAATAAAATTCAGTTCTTACTGATGATTGAAATCATGAATTAATCTCTTAAAAAATCCAACATAAAATCCTTTTTTGCCAAAGCAAAATCACTTTTAAAATCACTGTTTAGTTCCTTTTGATTACTAAATAATATTCCATCATATGGATATACAACATTTTGTTTATCTAATTTACCAGTGATGGACAATTGGATTGTTTTCAATTTGGGGCCATTAAGAATAATGCTGCTGTTGTGATCACTCGCTAGTGTGTCTTTCTCTTATGTGCATTCTTAGGAATGGAAGGATTGTACCAGCTGGTAAATTTATATTTAACTTTTTAAGAAATTGCCAAACTGTTTTTCAAAGTAGCTGCACAATATTTTCATTCCCACCAGCAAAATGTAATGGGTGTCAATTTTGCCACATCCCTACCAACAAATGAATGAACCATTCTAGTAGATGTAAAGGGATATCTCCTTGTTTTAATTTACATTTTCCTAAAAAAAATAATGAATGTTTCATATGTTGTCTGTGGTGAAATATCAAATCCTTTGCCCATGTTTTAACTGTATTATTTGTCCTTTTATTATGGAGTTGTGATAGTTCTTTATAAATTCTGGATACAAGTCCTTTATCTAGGCCAATTTGTAACAACTCATTGCCTAAGATCAGAGGCAGCCCAAAGTACCTCAATCCTTCTGACCCTCGAGTGTGCAATGCAGTGTAGTGGATAAAGTACAGATAGTGCTGAGTTCATAGTCTGTCCCTGTCATTACCAGCAGTGTAGATGCTGAGTTGAGTTATTGAGCCTCAAAGTTTAAATTTCCTTCTCATTAAAATTAGATTAATAACACCAACTTCATTTGAAAAATGTGCTCTCTATTAATTACATTTTTGGGGGGAGAGAAAAGCACTTAGAGAATATCAATTAAGAAAGGTAGGGGTATTTACAAGGTCTAGTGGATACTGAGAAGAAAGACATTAAAATCAGCTTGGGACAGGGTGGTCTTGAAAGACTTTTTTTGGGAAGCTGATGCTAAGCAGTGTTAATACTGCATAGGAGTAAGCCAAAAGGAGTGGGCATTCTAGGCTGAAGTCAGCACACGATTCTGATTCATTTATGTTCCCTGTGTGTTTAATTACCAAATAAATCTTTTTGAAAGATTTACAAATGTATTTTCTTAGAGTTGTTTTTTTTTTTTTCTCATCCACTAATAAAGAATGCCTTGTATGCTGAGACTGTCATGGCAAAGGAGAGCTAAATCCATGAGGACTGGTCAATTGCAATAAGATTTCTGAACGATTTGAGAGTAAGTTTCTGAATGATTTGTGAAGGATTTGGAAATAGCTACTGGAAAGGTTGGGATATAACTATGTATAAACAAAGAATCCATGGCAATCCAATTTCCACTCTTTTCTATTTCATTAGAATGATACAGAACTATAAAAATGATTGATTTTCTTATGCAATCAGTTAAAAAGTGTGGAAACATATTATGTTCTCTAGTTGAAAGCTGGGAGACTCTGGAAGGCATTTTAACTTTTCCAGGCTACCTGACAACTGCCACATATTATCAGTGAAGATGCAGAGCAATCTAGCTGTGTGTGGCTTTTGTATTAAAGTGATATCAAAATGAAAGTGTGATATTTAGGGCATTGGGGGAAATGCTTGAAGTCATCAAATGCCTTTTTCTTATTCTGTACCTTTTTTAGGAGCCTATCCTTAACAAGTATCTTTCCATTGAGCTTAATGTCAAGAAGAGGAGGACTGATAATACATGAAATAAGAATAAAAGGATGGAGGGAATTCAAGACCTAGGACAGGTTGAGAAAAAGGGGGATAGTAAAAAAGCAGATGGAATGTAGAGAGATCACCTAGGGTGTGGACAGATTGTACTGTTTTTCTCCCAGTTGTGATCTTTTAGTAAGTACCAGAAGCAATTCATATTCTCATCTACCTTACTTTCCCTCAGGATACTTGTGAATAAAAATAGTTTTACCCATTGAATACACAGGCAATGAAAAGTGTATAATGATATTTAAGGGGGATTTGTTATCAATCACTAACAAAAGCAAAAAAAAAAATTAATTGTAATGGCAATGTTGGAAACGTAAACTTTCAAATGTATACTAAAAAGTAGCTTTCCAAATAAGTTTCATTCGTGAGCTAATTCCTTTTCACTGACTTAGCACAAAATAATAGTATACATGAACAAAAGCTGTACTATCCACCTGAAACAATTTTCAAAAAGTTGATATCATTATTATTACCTGGGGAATGGAAGAGGGTAGATAATGAGAATCAGAAATAAAACAAAGGGAAAAATTTAGTTCAAAGTGAAAAACAAAACCAGGAAGTAGCTAAGGGAAATATCAGTAAAAGTCTTTAGGGAATTGAAGTTTCAACCAATATAGTATAAAGCAAAGCTTTGATTTCTATCTGTTTAATTTGTTCAGAAACAAAGTAGGTTTTCTCTTCAGTGGATTGAATGAACTGGATAATTTCTAGTCTCAATTTAGGGTATACAGTTGCAACATTTAGATTAAAGTTTAGAAGCCATATTAGAAAAAAAATATTTAGCAGGAAAATCTGTATTTAAACCACCGAGGATGGACAAGTTTATAAGTCAAAGCAGCTGCATAACAGGCGATTTACATAGATGAGGAAGGCATAATAAATGGCTTGTCTTTCAATGTTCAGTTCAAAGACCATTCCCTGATCTCCTAATCAGAATGAATCATCCTTCCTCTTCACTCTCATTTTCACTCTATTATAGCAAGTATTTCATGTTCATTTTATTATCATTTGTTTGCTATATTTATGACATTTTAGTGTTCTGAGGGCAGGAACTCTGTCTGATTGAGTTTTGTTTTTTCCCTTCCCTGACCCTTCCCATTCAGCACACATCTACCTTTTACCTAGTGAAAATAGAGTAGAATATAGTGCAGGTCTTAGTACCGTGGGCTCTAAACATAGAGAAACCAAAGTTCAGAACTTGGCTCATACCATGCAAGCTAGGTTGATGATAGCAATTTACTTAGCCTTTTTAATTGTGATGGGATAATTCTGATTTAATAGACTGCTGTAGTGTGATATAAGATATATTTGTTATGACTGTTGGTTAGATTAGAAATACAACTTGAGCCATCTTAGCCAGAAAGTACATATGGGGAAGGTGGGGTTTGGTTAGGGCACTGGAACTAGGGAAGCTCGAAGATCAAAGAAAGAACATTAGGAGCTGAGGAACCTCCTGAGTCTTTTGGTATTTCAGAATTCAACTCCTTTCTCTGGGCCCCTAATTTCCACTCGTTTTTTTTTTTTTTTTTTTTTTGTCATGTCAGATTTATTTTCTCAGTCTTTGCATTTGGCAGAGAAAGGGCTAATCAAGTGCTTAACACAGTGATTACACATAGAGGAACATTAATAAATGTCATCGTTTAGAGAAAAGTTTTCATTAACAACCAGTGAGTTCTAGATAATGAATCTATTCTGTGCAGTGGCTTGCTCAGTAAGAATCTGTTATATGAATAAGTATCTGTGGATATAGAGTAAAAATGTTATCACCTGGATTATTATAATGCCCATGTTCCCTATCCTAATAAATTACAGTACTATATACAATCATACCTTGGTGCTCAACCGCTTTGAAACTCGTTGAATTTGTTACTCGATGCATTTTGATGTGAAAATTTTGTCCCAGTACTCATCATTTGTTTGGTACTTAACACACAAGCTAGAACTTGTCAGAGTCGGTTGCCTTGTGACTTGCTATCCCTTCCAGCTGAAACAAAGGTCACCCATTAGTCACGTGGTAGCTCTTGTCCTGTGCACATCCCATTGCGGTCTTATCTTAGTTTCTGGGCTCATTTTGTGTATTTTTGCGTTTTTTTTTCTCATCATGGTTCCTAAGAAAATGAGCAGTGATAGCGCTGAGCAGAAAAGAAAATTACTTTGCACCACCATTGAGCAAAAAAAAGAAATAATGGGTGTATATGAGAGCAGTATTCACATTACTGATCTTGCTAGGGAATATGGTATGCCTAGAACAACGGTCTCCATCATCATTAAGAATAAAAAAGCAATAAAAAAGGCTGATGTTGCAAAAGAAATTAAAGCAGTAAAAAGCAGCACTCCCAAACACTGGAGGAAGTTGAAAAGCTGTTATTAATTTGGGTAAATGAGAAGCAGTTAGCGAGTGACAATGTATCCGAAACCATGATATGTGAAAAAGCGAAAATGTTGCATGCCAAAGTTTTGAAAAACTTACCAGAACAGAGTGATGACAGTGTTGAAGTTTTTAAGGCCAGCCAGAGCTGGTTTGAGAATTTTAAAAGGAGGACCAAAGTCCAAAGTGTCGTGAGGCATGGCGAGGCAGTGTGTGCTAATATAAAGGCTGCTGATGAATTCGTCAGTGAATTTCAAGACTACATACAGGCTGAGAGTTGTATTCCCCATCAAGTTTTTAACTGTGAAGAGAATGGAGTTTTTTTGGGGGGAAAAAATGCTAAGTAGAACCTATCTCAAAAAAGAGAAGGCATTACCAGGCCACAAACCAGTGAAGGACAGGCTCACTCTATTGTTGTATGCTAGTGGGGACACAAAACTCAAGCCTCTACTAGTTTATCATAGTGAAAACCCACGAGTTTTCAAGAAGCATAATGTCATAAAAAGCAAACTCCATGTGATGTGGAGGACAAACAGCAAAGCATGGGACATGAGGCAATTTTTCACGGAATAGATAAATGAAGTGTTTGATCTCTCAGTGAGAAAATATTTGCTAGAGAAAGATTTTCCTCTGAAATTTCTCCTACTTTTGGACAATGCACCTGCCCACCCTCCAGGCTTGGAGGATGACTTACTGGAGTTCAGCTTCATTACTTTACAGTTCCTGCACCCCAACACTACTCCTCCCACTCAGCCCATGGACCAGCAGGTCATTTCTAACTTCAAAAAGTTGTACACCAAGGCGCTTTTCCAGAGGTGCTTTGACATCACTTCTGACACCCAGTTGACCCCCACAGAATTCTGGAAGGAGCATTGCAATGTCCTGCACTGCCTTAACCTTATTGATAAGGCCTGGAATGAAGTCTCTTATAGGACAATGAATTTGGCATGGAAGAATTTGTGACCAGAAGCTATGACTCAGAGACTTTGAAGGGTTTGAGGCCGACCCCAAGCCCGCAGGTACAGAGGGTACAGTTGTGGAGGATAATCCATGGGTCTGGAAGTTGATGCTGCTGATGTTGAGTTAGTGGAGGAACATGGTAAAGAGCTCAGCACTGAGGAGCTGCAGGAACTACAGAAGGAGCAGCAACAAGAGGTGGCTGAAGAGATTTCTTCAGGTGAGAAGGAGATAGGGGAGGATTTCCCCAGTTCCTTGATAAAAGAAATGTGTGCAAAATGGGCAGAAGTTGAAAACTTTGTGGAGAAGTATCATCCAGACAAAGCTCTGACAAGCAGAAATGTGAATTTATTGAATGACCAAACAATTTCACACTTTCAAGGAATTCTGCAAAGAAGACAGAAGCAGTCCTCATTGGATAAGTTTCTAGTGAAAGTGACAAAAAGTGTGTCAGAGCCTGTGGTGCAAGTTGAAAAAAAGACAGAAGAGAGAAAAACACCTGAAGTGCACGTGCCTGATGTTCTGTTGGAGGGGACTCTCCTTCCAGACAACACTCCACAGAACCTCTCCTCTTCAGCACTCTCCTTTCACCATCCCATTAGGCCATGGACTCTTCTCAGTACAGGTACAGTAAAGTTTTTATTTTATTTAATCTAAGTATTTGTTAATTTTTAGGCTTATTTCTCATGTGAAGTAATGATATACAACCCTATCCTTTTACATATTGCCTTCAAAATGTACATTGTATATAGTTTGGGAAGGCATTAAATTTATTTTCGTTGTTCCTTATGGGGAAAATTTGTTTGGTACTCCTCGCGCCTCTCCGAACCAATTAACGATGAGTATCAATGTTCCACTGTACCAAATCATAGGAGTTTTGCAGTGGATTTCATTGCAGACTATAGTAACCTTGACCACTTCTCTCCACTGATACAGTCCTAGACTAAGCCACTGTCATTTCTCGATGGATTGTTCCTTTAACCATCTAAGTAGATTCACTTTTGTCCTCTTAGTGGCTATTTTCTCCACAGTAACAAGAATGAGCTTTTAAAATCTACCCAATCTCTCCTCGTTTAAAATGAGTGTTTTCTCATTGCAATAAAGATATATTCTAAACCCCTGACCATGCTTAAAATCCCTTAACCATATGGCCTCTGCCTCCCACTCCACCCCAATCCCTTACTGCTGTCCTCCTTATGCCCCTGCTTCTTCCCAGCTGGGGCATTGGCACTGTTTCTTCTTTCCAGAATGGTCTTTCAAATCTTGTCATGGCTGCTTCCATGGCATTTATTTAGGTCTCTAATGAAATAAATGTACCACCATCACAGACAGCCTTCTGTTACTGGGTGCGTTTTCCAGGTTCTTGGCCATGTCGTGAGAAAGAATTCAAAGACACATCACAAATTAAGCAAGCAGAGAGCTTATTGCAAAGTGAAGGAAGTAAAAGTACACACTTGAGCCATGTGGGCAGGTGCTCTTACTAGTGAAGAGGCATGCAGGGTGACTTGGGGTGGGGTTTAAGTAGGGATGAAACGGGAGGATCTTCTTGCCTTGTGACTTCAGTTAGTAGGGAAAGGGTTGGGGCCAGTGCGTTCTGTCCCCTCAGTTGGGCAGAATAAGATGTTATCACTTATTTTCTGAGTTTCACATGTAATAGCTCAGGCCTGTCTGCCCACAATAGCTCAGGTCTGTCTGCCTGCAGTGCATTTTGTTGTCCCTGAGATGTTGTGCTCACTAACCCCACTTTCCCCTTTCCCAATTCCCTAATCTGACCTGCCTCACTTTCCTAATATTTTTGGTTAATGTAGCACACCCCCCACCCCATGTCCTGGTTACCCTCCATCCTCTTACCCTATTTATTTCTTTATGCTACATATTATTATCTGAAATTATCTAATTTATTTATTGGTTTATGTGTTTATCAACTGTCTCTCTCATCTAGAATATAAACTCCAAAGAGGCAAGAATTGTTTTTGTCTTGTTCACTACTTTATCCTTAGGGTGTGATATATAGTAGGAATTTAATAAGTGCATGCTGGTGATAGACTGTGATTCTAGTAGGAAGCAGGATGGCAGCTCAAAACTCCCACAGTAATATTTGGGATTAAGGCACAGTCTCTATAAGGACTTTGTTGAAAAGCTGGGTACTTATCCAAAGAAGAATATGGTCTATGGTCATTATGGACTAAATGAGTAAGTAGTCACTTAATAAGGTCCTGAGGGAATGGAACTCAAATTAGGTATTTTTGAAGAGGAAAAGGAAAATACATGTCAGATATAGGAACCTGCTTGAACTTCTTATCTGGAGCTTTGTTGAACAAGGAAACAGCATAAAGTAAAAGACCACACTAGGCTCCTGAGAAAAGCTAAGGGTTTATTTAAGGCAACATTTTATCCTTAATTTTCCAGAGAGGTAGCCAGAGGAATGGAGAAATAACACTGTGCTTTGAGCCAGAAGACTAGCAGACGCAGTCATGAACTTGTTGGATGACCTTGGACAAATTCCTCTCAACACTAAGCTTTGGGTTTTCATCTTTGTAAAATGAGGGGCAGCTTAATGACTTGCAGAGGCTTTCCTACTTTAACTTTGTAGGAGCCTATAGACGTCCTCACAGAAGCAGTCTTGAATGTAAATGAAAGGTTTACCATGCCTTTGGGGCCTTCCTGAAAGTCTGTAGGGAGAGAATACCCAAGAAAATGTCTATCAATTGTCAAGGTGGCTTCTCCCAAGGTAGGAGCTAGGATGGATGTGGCAGACACTATGGGACTGTCTCACTTAATTTGTCAGCTCAGTAGGGGATAAATGAGGAATGTTAAAATGAAGCCAGTGTGTGTGTGCTTGTGTTTTTGTGTCTGTATTTTCCTATCATTTATTATATGGTTTTAACCTCCTTTGAAAATTAACAACAAGGAAAGACAATTTTACTTTAGGGCTCTTTTTACTGATAACAATATATCTGGCATAGATCCCAAGAATCTCAATTAGAACTAGGGCTGAAAAATCTTTGTCTTGTTTGCTGCTGGAATGATTCCCTTAATGTGGGTTACAGATTATATCTCAGGCCTAAAAAAAGACAAGATAGGTAGTGAAAAAAAAAGTTACTTGAATACCCCTTAGTTCTCTTCTCTAATACAGTTGAGTCCACAAATGCAGTAACTAATTTTCCAAAGTAAACTCTGATATGCCCCGACCTTTATGAGGCCCAGATCTATCTAGCAAGGATTCCAGGTTAGTTTCCAATAGCTAGTGACTGAGTCTGACAAGAAAAACCAGGGATTAACTCCTAGAGGGAGAATCCCGCAAAGGGAGATATACTATCGCATTGATCATGGAATGAAGTGAGGCTTGCTATTGGAAACAAGTTCATGTGAAGACTCTTGACTACAAAAACTTTGATAGTGTTTGAAATGGACATTGCAAAATTCCACTTATTGGAATATTTTTGCTTTGCTCTCTACAGGTTGGAACACAAGGAAAATGCAGAGGTTGTGTCCTAATACAATTTGCAAACTTCCCTGTGCTTTCCACTACTCTGAGGATATTACCAAAATCAGGTTCAAGACAGTAGGGTGGTGATGCTTTTGGATGCAAAAGCTTAGAAAATGAGCTATATTTACTGTTTATTATTTAAACAAAAATCTCTGCTCTTATTCTGCATTTATGTTACTGGATTTTGTCTAAGTTCTTGACTAAACTAGAGGAAATGAATTTCAAAAGCATAACATGTTGATTAAGCCAGTAATTTATTAAGGTAGGAAGGGAAGAGAAATGGGAGGAAATAACAGATCATGGATCCCAGGTAGAGAGGAAGGGGCTGAAGAGTGATGAAGAGGATTGATTTACAAACTACACTTTCCCATTATAGATTATAAATGCCCAGGTTTTACTTGCGTATTGATGCAGGCGGGGGTGAAGAAGGTCAGAACAAGGGTCCAAAGAGGGGAGAGAGAGGGGGAGAGAGGGGGAGAGAGGGGGAGAGAGGGGGAGAGAGGGGGAGAGGGGGGGAGGGAGGGGGAGGGACGGGGAGGGAGGGGGAGAGAGAGATTCCGCCTTTGCGCTTGCTCTTTAAACCGTTAATAGCTGGGAGGAGTCCCAGCTATTTGCTGTTTTGATTGATTACCCCACCCATCAATCCCCCAGGAGGGCCCAATAAGAAGGCCCCTGGAGAATATCCGGGGCTTCTCCTGGCTTCTGGAGGAAATCTCATTTGTCCGGGTCTTCCAGCAGCCATCTTGGGGTTAATGATATACAGGTGGACTTCTTGCCAGGTTCCAGATCCATCTGTTGATTCCCTATCTAGCCTGCTTCGTAGACTATATTTTTTACAGAAATCTGTGAAACTTGCAATCTTTCAGGAAGACAATGTATAGAAATCTGCGTGCATACACACATACCTATTCTGGTGGTAGAAAAACATTACAAAGGGAAATGTCCTGCCATGTGGAATGCAGGAAAGGTTAAAGGAATGTTATAGAATGTTATGAGCATAAAAAAAAGGAGAGATTTATTCTGATTCAAGTGATCTAGAAATACTTTATGAAAGAATTTGAATTTGAGCAAGGGTTTAAAGTAGGAGTAAACAATTAATGAGTGGACATTGGGCTGTAAGCAAATATAAAAGGTAGGATAGTGCAGGAACTATTTGGAGGAAAGCAAGTAGTCCCATGTGATAGAGTTATTTTGTGAATTAAAATATTGTTCAGTTTAAGTATATAGGTTGCGGTCAGATTCTGCATTATGAATGTATCTTAAAACCTCTGTTACAGTGTTCAGTACTTCACCAACTCAAAGGTCAGATCAAGTCATACACCTTTAATAAAGTCTTTCCATTTAGTGCAATCTCAAATATCTCCCTGCTATGACACCCTTATTATCTAATATAGATTTTCTTCTTAATTATGAGCTGTCTCGTCTCTTCCTGCTTCATCTGTGTTCATCGTGAATGTCTAAAGAAACTCAGAACTCCTCAAGGCCTAAAGTCATCTTTAAAAATAGGCCGACACAGTTTTATTTACAGTTAGCACTTACTAAGCACATCACTGATTACAATACCCTGAGGACAAAAATCATCCTCCCAAATAAAAAAGACAGTCACAACCTCACATGTTTTGCTTAACCTATAGGACAGATATTGATCCTGTCTGGCAAGAAGAACAGAACTTGCATAAAGGGCTTTCTTTATGTACACTTCAGTCATATTCACTCTGTTGTGTGGTCAAAAATCCATATTAGCAGAGTGCCAGCAATGCATCAAATGTGCTGTTAATTTCACTCACAGGAGAGGTTCTGCACTTTGATGAGGACCACTTAAATTTAATAGAGAAGTAGCCTGCCCTGTGCCTGGTCTAATACCAGAGAGTGACCCAAAAGCCAGGAGACAGATTTATGTGACGTACATAGAATGCAATGTGTGCCTCTCAGCCCACAGAGCAGATTTTTGGCTAAACCCTACAATGTGAAATGGCAATCAAGGGACAGAACCTCCAGGACAATGTACCAGAACAGGCAGACTTGCTTCTCTCCTAAATGGTCCATGACATGGACAACCCTCATTTTAGAGAGCTGATAGAAGTGCAAAAATTAATTCATTTAAGAGAGCAGCCCTGTGTAGACACCAAGCCTATCAAGGAGACCTGGATGTAGCATGTAGGCCAAGGAAATTGTCAGAAATGGTTGCTAGAGAGTCAGATGCCATGGATTCAGGGATATTGTCTGTGGCCTGGCATATGCAGCCTACCCTAGAAGTTCAAAGAGAGCAGAAATGTCTGAACCAGTTCTCAGGGGAACACTAGAGTCATATTATCTACAGTTTGTTTGACTTTGAAGACAACACTTGATCTTGAGGGCATTCACAAGGAATGATATTTCCTCTGTAAGAGAAATTGTCTTAGAGCATGTGTGCTGTGGATTTCTCCAAAGATGAACATGGATATTGAAATGACAGAGGAAGCTCAACATGAGATGTATTTATTAGGTAAATTCTGATCTTACTTGGGGCAAAGCCAGTAAGTATAAGCATAACTCTAAAGATAAAATGTACATAGGGTTTTTAACAACTAAAATAGGTTTTCCAGCCACGATACCAACTAACAGAACAAAAGAGCTGCTCAACAAATAGTGGCAAGGCTTAGTAAGTATTCTGTCAAAGTATGCATGGCAGCTGTTGAAATGCTTGCCCCTAAATTGCAACAAGATTGAGAATGGGTTAGATAAGTGATGATAAGACCTATGTCTTAGGTCAAATATCAGGACTATACTCAATAGCTAGTATCCTCCAGTATCGTGTCAGGGTTTATATTAAATCCTATGAATTAAAATAATCTGTTGTTATTAATATTCCAGATTGGCTCATTCACTCCTTACTTCCTCCATTCATTCACTAAATAATTATTGAGTTCACACTATGTAGCAGGACTTGATCTAGACATTGGGTATAATAGACAATTTGCCCTTGTTGAATTACCATTCTAGTGGGGGCAGGGGTGCCAAAACAAACTAAATAAGGAAAATGTATACCAGGAGTCGAGTCTGTTAAATGACAAAAATACAGTAGGGAAGGGAGAAAACAGTAATAGGGGTGCAATTTTAAAAAGGATGGCCATGGAAAGCCTCACTTAAGATGGTGACATTCGAGTAAAGACTGAAGGAGGTAAAGGAGTGAATTTTGTGAGTATCTTGGGGAGGAACCTTCCAAGTGGAGGGAACAGCAAGTGTAAAAGCCCTGAAGCCACTGTTTGCCTGGAATGTTAAGGAACAGCAAAAAGACTAGAATGTATGGCTGAATTGTAATGGATGACGAGGAGAATAACAGGCAAAGACAACAGGGACTTAATTAGAGGCCATGGTGGCATGTTTAAGAACCGTGGCTGTATTCCTAGTGAGATGAGAAACCAGTGGAGGGTTTTGAGCAGAGGAGTAGCATGATTTCACTTAGGAAATTAAAAGAGCCTAGAACAAAGGATTCGTGGAAGGAGGATAATGGGAAGTGACAAAGATCAAATTTCAACAACTCATTAAAAAAATCCAGCTCTTTGAATAGATTAAATAACTAGTATGTTAAGTAAATTAGTTTTGTTGAAAACTATGTTAATTTATAAAATAAACATATCCTTCACTTTAGGAAGCAGGTAAGTATTTGAAGGTTTTGTTCAGTCTTGATGTATTATACATAATAGGTAGCAAAGACATTGAGATGCATGTGTCCAAATGGCTTAAGAAGTCTTTCTAGTAAAGTGATTGCATTTAAAATTCTTCAAAAGGCAAATTTATTTTAAAGCAAATATATCCACTTTATTTTTTTTACCCCAAAATCTACATATTCACTATTTGTCTGAAAATTACGTACATGTATATTAAGAAATCATTAGGGATTTTCAAAAAGTCTAATAATAAACTGGAGAAAAATAAAATTATAAATAATCTGGTTCCTATACCTTACTCTTGTACTAACCAATTATATGACTTCAGTAAATTACTTAATACCCTCTGGGCATTAATTTCTTCATCTGAAAAATAGGATTGTTTTGAGGACAATGAGATCAGTGATGTGAATGCAGTTTCAAACTCTTGTAATTTATTGTCATGTAAAGTGCGTATATGTCTGTTTAGAGAGTGTAATAATTACAGTAAGAAGTATAACACAAAAACCATTGCAGTGTGTGGTGGTTTGAAGGTGTATATACCCCAGAAAAATGTTCTTAAATTAAATCCATTCCTTTGGGTGAGATCCCATTGCAAGTAGGACCTTTTGAGGAGGCTACTTCAGTTAAGGTGTGGCCTACTTCATTTAGGATGGGTTTTAATCCTATTACTAGAGTCTTTTATAAGAGAATTAAATTCAGATGGAGAGAGAGAAAGCCAGGGAAGCAAGTAGCTGAAATCAAGGTAAAATGGAAGAGAAGGGAGAGACCAGGAGACTCCACCATGTTCCTTGCCATGTGACAGATCCCAGGATCTTTGGCAGCCGGTGTTTGGGAAAAGATATTTCTTTAATCATGGCTTGATTTTAATATTCTCCTGTCCTCAAAACCATATCCCGTTGTTTAACTTGATCCATTTCATGGTATTTGCATTAAGCAACCTAGGAAACTAAAACACAATGTTTGGCAGATGAGCAGAATTTATCAGTTTTTAGATACATAGCAATTGGATAGTCTGGCACCTATTCAATCAGATATACAGCTGCTAGGTACCTGGACACAGCCTGCTTTTGACCATAACTCTAGTCGCTATGTTCAGGACTATGCTTAGGAGAAAGTGGTGTTACTCAAAAAAAGTATTCTTAACAGCTACTAGGTTATGCTTTCCTGAATACAAGCATGGGAGGACGTACATTGGACATTACATAATTAATTGTATTTTATCAGGGATTTGGTATCAGCAGGAATTGGGCACATATTATAAGTATCAGTTTTGGGGGGACTACTCTGTAATCATTGTACATTATTTTTAATCCATTTAATGCCATAATGGTTCATTTTTGTTCATTTTCTATATGAGGATATTGACAGCCAGAGAGGTTAAATAATTAGCTCAGTAAGGTGCTCTATGCAAACCCAATGTTTCAACCTCCTTTTGACCCCACTGTTCTCTGATTTCTTTTTTTTTTTTTTTTTTAGGCCAGTAAAAAAAATTTATTTGGGAAATGGGGAAAGAACAGAGCTTGCTGAGAAATGGGAGAGAAAGATGGATATACACAACAAGATTTGGTGAGGACCCCCCTAGGCAGAGAGAGCCCTCTGGTTCTTCTCTGTGGGAAATTCCTAGTTATATGAGAAGGAGATTCATTCTACAGGAAGGAGAAAAAGCATGCTGCTAGGGTATATGACAAAGATGTCAAAGATTGATGTGTGTATGTCACTATTCTGTGTGATAAGATAAGTAAACAACTTGATGTGTATAATGTTTCATGATTTCCAATGGATTTCTGGATTTCTTAACTATTTCCCTACTCACTGAACTTATTAAGTATCCTTTTTGCTTTTTTTTTTTTAAAAAAAAAACAAATGTTGACATTTCAGACCTCAGAGAGGTCAAGTGACTTGCCTAAGGTCAAACATCATAGTAAATAACAGTGCTAGGCCAAGAGCCATGCTTGTCTGAGTCAAAATCTATTTCTTTCCATTATACCTCTATTTGCAATCTTTATACCACAGCTACCTCCTAATGTTGGCCTTGGATATTTGATACCAAATCACTTCACAAGCAACATTTATTTAGTTTGTACCAAAACATTACCCACATAAATGTAAATATTTTATCAATTAGATTATTATTTATTTTTATTTCATGGCAGAAGTGGCATTAGATATATAAGCACTTTGATTCAGAATGTCAATAACTTCCTTCAGAAGAGTCTGTAATTGATTCCTTCCTGTGTCTCATTATCAATGAGCAGTTAATAATATATGTCACTACAATGCAATGTCTAAACTTACTGCATTCAATGGTATGTTCTTACATTGTCAAACTCTGAAATCCTGATATTGTAGTGAGGAAAAAAACTAGATTGCAAGCAAGTTCTTGCTTATATATTTGTAACTGATTAGCCCTGTTTTAATTTGCTAAGCTACTGAAAACAGATACCATAAAATGGGTTGGCTATTAACAATGAGAATCTATTAGCTTATAAGCTTACAGTTTGGAGGCCATGAAAATGTCCAAATCAGGGTATACCAGGTGCCTGTCTTCCCAAAGACTAGCTCCCAGCATCCTGTACTCTTCTGTCACGTGGCTAGGCACTTGGTGGCATCTGCTGATCTCTCCCTTTTCTTCTGGGTTTCATTGCTTTCAGCTTCTTGCTTGATGCCTTTCTCTATATATATTTCATTCTCTGACAAAGGACTCCAGTAATAGGATAAAGACCCACCTTGAATGAGATAGGGTCACCATTTAACTTAAGATCCTTCTCACCAAAGGTGCTATTTATAATGGGTCCACAATCCCAGGAATGGGTTAATTTTAAGAACATACTTTTCTGGCATATATACAGCTTCAAACCATCACATGCCCTTTACTGTATCTGGCCAAATCTTTTCCTTTTTTTCCAAGGCAAAACATATTTTTACAAGAATTTGGCCCCAGCAGTACTGTAGAATGAGATCATGTTATACATTAGTAAAAACATAAAATAGGGTTTAATTTCATTATGAATGCAGATATTCATGTTAAACCTCCATTAACATTAATGGACATATTTGACTGTGATTGCCACTGTGGAATCTATAAGGCACATAACTTGAACAGCAAACAACAGCATTGAGCTAGGTTCAACCAATAAGCACCTGAGGAAGAACAGCCTGAGGGTTGAGTTTTCTATTCCAGGATGCCTGCCTTTAGCATGCTAAAGTACAGTCAGTTTGTTACCATCAGAATGCATGTGTATCCACTCCAAGTCTTGCATTATTGCTAATGCTTGCATGATCTGTGATTTGGGATGTTACTTTATCCCTTTTTGACACATCTCCAATTGTCAAAAGAGAAGTTTGACTTAAAAAAATGATAAATATAGTCAGGGATGAACAATATAGTGAATATTTCTAGTCCTGATTCATTTTCATAATGTAGAAACATTATAACTCCATTCATGTTTTGAAAACAGAGAAAAATACCTATTATGGGAAATAGCATTTTTAAAAATCCCAACATTGCTCTAAATAGAAAAATGGACAGAGCTCTTTTGGTAATTTCCATTCCAACTGACTGTACAATTGAGGAAGGAATAAGATATGGGGGAAAAGTTACTTATTTTGGATATGGGCTTTTATTATGAACAATTCATACTTTCGGCTATGCAGTATGTATATTTGGAAACCTAAAAATTATCAAAAGATAATGTAAATACATCACATTCCATTATTGCTAAATAAAAATGTCATTTATTTTCTTGCATAAAACCTTGAAAAGTAAAAATATAAAAACAGCAAATAAATTGAAAGAGAATAACAACCTACAGTAAAAGCCATCATAGAACACTTTAATGATCCACAATCTGTTCACTATCTGAAGAATGTAAACAGACTAATATTTCGAGAAGTATAGGATGAATCATCCATTTAGAAGCTTTGAAGAGAAAATGAAGAAGCTATGAGTGAGTTGTGAAGCAATGAATAAGGATGTATTACACCATGGAAAACCATCAATATTTGTTTATTATGTCAGTACAAAGAATAAATCTTTTAGCTAATTTGTATTCTCCACAGTTAATTCCAGTGTTCCTGGTTGAGCATTTTTGCTCCAGAATGAGTGCCGCACAGCTGTTTAATGGTGCCATTAAGAATTCAGAAAGTCATGGTCCTTTGGAGATGGAAAGGCATTGCAAAATATGATATCAAGTCACAAGTGATGAAACACTGTTACCTTCAGAAATTCTGTACTTTCTTGCATTTTCTCTGTTTCTTTCTACCCCCTTTTCCCTCTCACCCTCCCTCCCTCCCTCCTTCCCTCTCCCTTTCTCTCCCTTCTCTCACTCTCAAATGATTGGATTTGTTAACAATTCCTGTTTTTAAAGCTCATACTATGAGCAAAAGACTACTAGTTTAAATAAATAAAGCACTACTCATTTTGGGATTGCAGACTTCTTTAAAATGTTTTTTTGTTATTAGCTCATTTTGCTTTATTAATGACTTGGTCAATATAATTAAACACAGAATTAAGCATTTTCATGTATTAGACCTATATTTACAAATTGTTTTATAGGTAAGTCATATAATATCTATATTATAGCTTATATTCATAGATAATACTTGCGTTTTATCTATGAATATCTATTTATATTCATAGATAAAATGCAAGTTTTTTAAATACTTCATTTAAAGTTTTTAAAATACTTAAAATACTAAAGTATTAGAGTATTTTAGTATTTAAATACCTTTAATACTAAAATGAAGTTTTTTAAATACTTCATTTAGATATTAGAAAGAGGGTACTTTCCATCTTTTTTGTTATATAATGCTATATACCTTCTAATTTTGCTCCCTTGCAAAATTATTTGAATTAGCTCCCTTCTCTAACTTCAAAAAAAAAAACTGAATCCTTAATTCAACTTGAAGTTATGGTAGGTAAAGTGACAAACTAGTTATAACTCTGAACTCTCCTCAAATAAGGTTGAAAATCACTCAATCCAGTGACATAAATGTTTCTAGGAGGGAATTTTCCTCTAACTTTTGCAATACCCTGCATGGACTCATCATAAGTATTATGACTGAGAAACCTAAAAAGCTTTGTTTGTGTGATTCTTTTGCTGATAACGAAAGGATAAGTTAGATTCTATTTACCAGTGGTTTTAGTCTTTGAAAACTGGGGAACAAATTATCTAGTAAATAGCTGATTACACAATCAAATACTCTCCCATACCCAAACCCCCACACACACAAAAACTCTCTCTGTACCAAATCAACTATATGCAATTTCAAAATTACATGATCACATTGCTAATTTTGCAAACCCAATCATCAAGAGCTTAACTTGTCTTTAAACCTGTAAAGTCCTATGATGATTATTTAAATTCTTTTCTCCTTCCAAATACATTTAATTGCAAACCTTCTTCCTTCCATTCTGTTTGTTTTTATGTTCTTGATTGTTGTATCAAATTTAATAAATACTAAATGGCCTACTTTCTTAAAAAAAAAAATAACAAATTGATATGTTTAGCGTATATAGCATGATGTCTCTCTACATTTATGTATATAGTTGTATTAGTCAGCCAAATAGGTGCTGATGCAAAGTACCAGAAATCTGTTGGCTTTTATAAAGAGTATTTATTTGGGATAAAAGCTTACAGTTATCCCAAAGCCCTAAAGAGTCCAACTCAAGGTACCATAAGAGGTACTTGCTCACAAAGTCTGTTGCCGTGCATTGAAGCAAGATGGCAGGTGATCTCTGCCTGGTCTCTCTTTCCTTCTTCCTCTTAAGGCTCTCTGGGCCCAACTTCTGATCTCAGCTGTAAGCCGGCACAGGGCTTGTATCTCAGGGCTTCCTACATCAGCTGCAAATTATCAGAGAAATGGCTCGTCTCTCCCCAGCTCTCCAGAATCCAAACTGACAAAATTCTCTCTTCTGTCATGTCTATCAAGCTCTCTTTCTGTGTATCTTCTGTGTCTTCTTGAGTGAGTGTCTGTTTATATCAGCCCACCAAGGGACAGGGATTCAACCCTGAGTCACGCCCTACTGACATGATCAAATCAAAGCCCTAATCTTAGGTAATTTAATCAAGACATGTCAGCTGAATCTAATGCATTCAAAGGGTCTCACACACAGAGAAATAGACCAGTTTACAAACATAATCCATATCTTTTATGGAATTCATAAATAATATCAAACTGCTACAATAGTACATATAATGTGGGTAGAATTGTATATAGTTGCATTTATAAATATCAGATATTGATTAAAAATTTTAAAATTGACCAAACATGTTGATATTTTCCTGCTTGATCTGATACATCTGGTATTTGACAAGATGTAGATAATGAAAGGGACATATTTTTAAATTTTTGTGAATATAGACATGATAAGTACATGTGTAGAATGAAGAAACTGTAACAGCATATAAATAATATTTTATGCTATAGGTATTAAGTATTGCTATTTAATGATGTATATGAAAGGGTTATGTTAGTTTTTTACCAGTAGAAAAGTACTAAAAATATCTAGCTCATCTCTCTTTTGCTTTTTTTGAAGGGGAGGAGGTAAAAGGAACATTTTATTATGGCCCAGGTAAGGACACAGACAACATGTTTTATTTAGTAAGTCTCTAAAATGTGCCAACAATCAAATATAAATCTCAATAGTTTGTTTTCTAGAGATTGATAAAGTTGTTCAAAGGAGAACTCATTTCAGAATCATTCCCATGAGTGTAAGGAAGGTCATAGAGGTTTTGTGTTGATTCTAACTACTAAATTTTCATTAATCACGTAGTTCTGCAGTTTCTAGTTTACAACACTATGAAGTTAATTCCTGATTTATTTGAGGGACTAGTTATATCTAAGAAAACTGAACATGAGACAAATGATGAAATGTGCAAATAAAAGAGAAACAACATATTTTTCAGGAAATGTTATATGTAGTAAACTTGTTTGGTACACAGGGATTTAAACACCTTTCTTTTCCTCAAAATCATTAATGTTAGAACTTGGCATTCTAACCACACAGGCTCAAAGGTATTGCAGCATTGCACTGTCCTTGGTTCTGAAAAAATTAGTGTGGTCCATCACCCAACTGTACACACCAGATAGCTTATTGCTTACTAATGCAATTTGTTCAAGCAATAGTATGAGAAGACATAGTTGCAGTTATTTTATGTCTGCTTCCCTAGAGCTACTCAGGGCATCATTTCTTTCCAAGCTTCACTTATGTACTGAATAGAAGGTGTATCAAACCTCAGAGTTTAGAAAGTCAAATGCATTATAAAGACACAGCATTTAAGTGTGTGTAGCTGCAAATCTATATCAGGAAGCCAGTGTTCTGAAAGTCAACAAAATTCTTTGCCCTATGAACTCTGGTGCCTGCTTAAGATCTTAAATGCAGAGGGGCTGTTGTTCTTTTTGTAGCTTTTAAGAGGTTCTCTTAACTGACTTTCTAAGTGCAGCTCAGCAATTCATATCTACTTTGCTTGGAGGTGATGAGAAAATGAAAATGTGAGAAAAAAATTAGCTATATCAAGAGAAGTATAGAGAAGCACTTAAGTGACTCTTGCTATGGAGAAGTTGTGAAGGTCAACACAGTGGTTATAAAGTGAAAGAAAGTGAGAAGTACTGGAAAGATGGTGGGCTAGAGGTTTAGAACCTTGTATAATTGTTCTTAATTTATTATTTTCACTCATAAAATTCTACGGATTGTAAATAGATGATCTTAATTAGGAAAGTTGACTTCCATCTGTGTTACTTAATGGAGAGTAATGAAAAAAATTAAAGAAACTTGATTAGAAATTTAATTAATATTTATATTACTATATCACTCTTATATTTCAATTCAATCATTCAACAAATATTAATTGAACACCTACTCCATTCCAGGAACTATTACAGGAACTGGAGATATGATTGTTGAACTTGTGGACTAGTCAAATAGGCAGAAATAAATATGATAGCATGTGGTGCAATAAATGAAAGGGAAAGGCTGAGTGCTATTTAAATTTTTATTCTGGAAACTTTGAAATGAACACTAAAACACAAAGAAGAGAATATTAAACCAATAGGTACTCATCGTACAGCTTCAGTAATATAAATGCACAGCAAATTCTTGTTTCCTTTATATCCCTTTGTCCCCTCACTCTCCATTAGCTTATTCTAAAGCAAATCCTTGACACTATGGCATTTCATCCATGAAAAATTCCATCTGTTTAAAATATAATTTTAAAACCAGCAAAATACCTATTCAACAATCTTGCATAAAAAGCTAACAGCATTATTTACTTAATATCAGCTAATATCAATGTTCATTTTCCTGATTTTCTAAAAAAAATATTTTTAGTTAGCTTGTTCAAATCAGATCTAAATAAGGTTCCTGCATGACATTTGTTTGAATTGTTCTTCCCCAAAATTTATTATGAAAATTCTTTAATCTCCCTAGCTGCTCAATCATATATCATACAATGATTCAGCTTAAACAAGAGAATATATTTACTCATGGTTTTGAGGCTAAGAGAAACTCCAAATCAAAGGCATCATCAAGTTGCTGCTTTCTCCCCAAAGATTGTGGCATTCCCTGGCTCACTACCAACTACCCTTGATCCTTAGCTTGTCACATGGCAAGGCACATGAAGGCCTCTCCTGGCCTCACCTTTCTCTTCTGAGTTGATGGGTTCTGTTGATGTTCAGCTTTCTGGCTGCTCCTCCCTGTGGCTTGCTTTCTCTCTGTCTGAATTATTCCACTTATAAAGGACTCCAGTAATAGAATAAGACCCATCCTGATTGAGGTGGGCTATACCTTAACTGAAGTAATCTTATCAAATTTCCTACTTAAAATAGGTTCACACCCACATAGATGGTTTAAGAAATTGTTTTTCTGGGGTACATACAGCTCCAAAACACCACACTCCAGCCTCTGGACCTGCAAAAAGCATGTTATTTCTACATACAGAACACATTCAACCCATCACAACACCCCAAAAGCCTTAAGCCATATTAGAAACAATGCTAACTACAAAGATTCATCAAAATAGGTTATGGGTGTGGTCTGTCCTAGGGCACAATTCCCCTATTGTTGTGGACCTGTGAAATCTAGAAAACAAGTTAAATGCTTCCAATATGCAAGGAAGGGTCAGGCATAGGATAGATAAAGGGAGAGACCAGAGGTATTGCCATGTGCCTTGCCATGTGACAAGCTAAGGTCAGCCCACCTCAGAGCACCACAGTCATCATGGGAAAAGCATTACCTTGATGATTTCTTGATTTGTACCATCTTATCCTCAAAACCATGAACAAGTAAATTCCCATTTGCTTAAGCCTAACCATTGCATGGTATTGAGCATCCAAGGAAACTAAAACAGATTTTGGTGCCAGATTGGGATGCTGCTATTGTAATACCAGAAAAATGTGAAAATGGCTTTGGAATTGGATGATGGGTAGAGGCTGGAAGAATTAGCAAGTTGCTTGATAGAAACAATCTAGATTGCTTTGAAAAGACTGTTCATAGAAATATGGATGCTAAAGGCACTTCCTTTGAGGCCTTAGGTGAAAGTGACAAATGTGTTATTGGAAACTGGAAGAAAGGCAATGAACTTGGCGAAATTGAGTCCTGATGTTAGATGGAAGGCAGAACTTGAAAGAGATGAATTTGGATATTTTGCTGAGGAGATTTCCAAGCTAAATGTGGAAATTGCAGCCTGGTTTCTCCTTGCAGCTTATAGTGAAATAAGAAAGAAATGGTATAAGTTGAGAACTGAACTCCTGGGCACAAAGAAACCAGAAATGGATGGTTTGGACCCCTATGAATTACATGCAAACCCAAGTTTTTTGGAGATTTGTGTGGAACCACTGCCAGAGATGGTGTTTCTGTCTGTGCTTCCAGGTCCTTAGCCACATCATGTGAAAAAATTCAAGGACACACCACAGTTTAATCAAGTAAGCAAAGAGTTTAGTGTAAAGCGAAAGTACACACTCAAGATGAAAGTGTGGGTGTGCTCAAGGCGGAGATATGCACCAGGGCTGGGGATGCAGACTTAAGGCTGACATCCTCCTTCCTTTTTCCATGTAAATGAAGACTTGTAAGTTGTAACATACCCGTTGATTCTACCATACACAAAACATGGATTGGAAATACAACATTCCCATTGGTTCTGCCATATGCAAAAGACGGATTTAAAACAATAAGTTTTCGTTTGTTCTATCGATCCACTGGACTGAGTCGGGGCCAGAGGTGGGGTACGAGTGGGCTTTTCTTCAGGCACTCCAAAGCTGGGCGGTGGCCACCTCCCTTATGGGCAGGACTTTCCGAGGCTGTTGGTATTTCTCTGTTTATTTACAAGGGTCACCACAGCAGGAGGTTTACACAGAACTGACTGTTTTACCTTATTGCCATAGTACTTTCCATGGCACTCTTTTTGCCCCTTCAGGTTCCTGTTCTAGCCTGCCTCAAACGGACAAATTGAAGAAAGAAGTTCCATCTCTACTTCAAGCCAGCTTCTCCTGGAGAATTCATTGGAAACCTTCATCAGAGTCCCCAGCTTGTAGCCTGCCTTAAAGAATTTGGACTTTCCCACTCCCATAGTCAAGCACGCCAATTCTTACTAAAAAAACTCATCATATTTACATAAAACACACAAGCCCGTGCACACACAGTCCGTTCTTTCTCCCTAGGAAACCCTGACTAATACAAATGTCAAACCTACAAAAAAGGTTGAAAAAATGTAGAGGGAGCACATATTTGTCACCAACATTCAACAATTAACATCTTTTTACACTTGCTTTTTAACACATTTGTCCATTGACCCATTCCTCCATGCAATTTCTAACCCACCTTATTTTTTGAAGGTTTTTTTTTTTTTTTAATGTGACTTGAATGTTGGGTGTCAGAGGGTATCAAAGATAGGAGTGGATGAGGTCAGATCATGAATGGTTGTTTTCTTGGTTAAAAATTGGCAACTTTATCTTATATTCTTGTGGGGAAGACAGACAAGGAACCAGATAAATAAGTAAAACAGATGATATGTTATATAGTTACATGTGCTAAGGAGAAACTAGGGAAGTGGAAGTAGGAGCAGCTGGCAGGTGGGAAGATTTGCAAGTTTAAACAGGGTGGCCAGGGTAGGCCTCACAAAGAAGGTGACATTTGAATAAATACCTGAAGAAATTGAGTGAGAAATCATGTGGATATCTGGGGGATGAGGATTCCAATACAGGGATTAGCTAGCGGAAAGTCCATGAAGCTAGACTATATTGATATTTGTTCTGTCATTTTAAAAAATATATAATTATACAAATGTTATGAGATAATAATAGACCACACTAGAATAAAATGTCACCCATAATTTTCTAATGCTGGAAAACAAACCTTTTTCTGTATTTAAGTCTTTTGATTCAGTGCACCTAAAATCTGTTTGCATGATTATTTATTTAACTTTATATGTTTATTTATTATAAGGCTTACAATGTTACTATATAATCTACATAATTATTGTTTTAGTATCTGCATATAATTCCATCTAGTGAAGCATCATGCCTTTTTTTATTAAGCAATTCTTCTGTTTTTAGATATTTAAGTAGTAAATTGTTCTTCTTGCAGTTATAGCAGTATTTTTTATATATTTAATTGCTTTTTCTCTTTTCTTCCAAAATATTTAAGAAAAATTTAAAAATAAATTAGGGTATCAAAGTGATGAACATCTGAATGATTTTGCTTCCCCAAAGGATTGTATTCAATTGCACTTCCAACTGACAGGATGTGGTTTTTACCAGCTTCACAACTAGAAATAACTTAGTTAAGAATTAGGAGATGTATTTTGACACTTAAGAGTTATAAAATGGAGTTTCATTGTTTTATTTTGCATTTTTTTTAGCAAGCTTGAATGAAATACCATGTGTTTAATAGTTACATCTGTCAATATATACATTGAATGGACTTATTTTGTCCTAGATTTAATTTATAATTCTTATATTTGCAAAAATTATTTTTCATGAAAAATGGTGGGAGGGCATACCCACTATTGTTCTTTTGCTTTACTTTAGGAAATAAGAGCAAATTTCTGAAAAATATATGTGAAATTTTAAATACTATTAAAGTACTTTAAATATTTAATTTTTCTGATTAAAAACATACATTTTTAGGCTTTTAATTTTTTTTGAGAATTTAAAAGTAAGAAAATAAAAATCAACTCTATTTCTGTATCAAGGCATAAATAAGATACGCAAGCCTATTTCCCCTTTCCCCAATCCCTCCCCTCCCTCATTCTCCATTAAAAATAACCATAAGATTATTTTATATTTACATATTATTTATATGTGTAAGAGAACATGAGGTATGTATTAATATGCAGAAAACAGGAGGAAAGGGATTCTATTGGTAGATAACAGCAGAGAGCATCCACTGCAGTGAAAATGAGGGGACTTTTCTACATGGAAAACACTAAAATTTCTCAGGTTAGGAATAAGTGACTCTTGAGCAAAGTGAGTTCTTGGGCCATATTTATGGAATTAAGTACATGACTCTTAGTTGAAAAGCTTTATCTGCTCATCATACTTTATGTGTCCTTAAGGCACTGCACAACATCTATTTATTTTCTGCTCTCCTTTACCAGAATACAAACTCCATCAGAACAGGGATATTATCTGTTCTGTTCCAGTGCCTAGAATGGTGCTTGGCAAATAGTAGATTCTCAATGTGTATTGTGTGAATAAATGAGCCAAAAACAACAATCTTCTGTATTTTCAAATAGTCCAATTTCTTCAGCTTCTGAGTCTCACACATACTCGCACACACATATATACATAGATCAGTGAGTGGTCTAACACTTGTGTGTTTCAACTAAGCTCCATAGGACCTGGTTTCTTTCTGGGAATTCTTTTCAGAGAGACTACGATAGCCATATTTCCATGATGTTTTGTGTGTTTACCTTTTGTAGACTCTTCAGAAGGTTTTTAGTAGGGAGAAGGAAGAGAGTTCATCAGGACTGCTAACCAAGTTTGATTTTAATTCCAGACATTCTTTGTTTTGCTTTTCTAAAATAATTTAAATCTGCATCCTTGACTTCTATGACTACAATACAAGGTGTCATATTTAATTGCTTATGCCTTTTGCTTTAGTAGAGTAGGAACTAGAGGACCTCTGTAACAGTGTTCATTTAGAAATTCTATCCCAGCTACTTTAATGGGATGTACCTTGGTGGCTTCATGTATTTTTTTTTTCTTTTGGCAACTACAAAGTGGCAGATTTGCTTCTGGCCACTCTATAACTATTCCCAAACACTGATCTAACTTCAAAAGCATAAAATAGCATGCTGTGCTTTTGAAGTTGGGCAGAGAATTCACATAAACATATCCTAAGAGAGTAACATTCCTAAAAGCCATTTGCTATTAAGCAGTTTCAAATTTTCTTTTATTTTTGTTTTCCTTTTCTTAATCTTTTTTTCAGTCAGTATTCTCAGTTTTGCTTCTGCCTTGTTTCTCATAAGGGGGACTTTTGATCTTAAAATTTTGTTTTTCTGCACAGTAATATTCAACTTTTGCTTTGTTTTGTTTTATACCATGTTGCCAAAACATTTCTGCTGCTGTGTTCCTGAGAGTGGTTTTAAATGAGAAGTTCTCAATAATGTTTGTTTAACTGTTCAATCTTCATTCACAGTCTGGATAGAAGCCCTATCAGAGGCCTGGTATAGAGCAAGAGGGAATCATGCATGTGATTTAAGCTTTTTAATAAAAAGTGAAAGTTAAAAGTAGTTTGCTGACAAGGGAAAGTGGCACAGAAAACAGCAACTCAACGAAATTCCCATGTTAGAGTGAAAACAGAGTTGTAAGAATAGAAAGGCATGAAGTGAACAGTTTATCTAATTCTACATTAAGTCTACTAGACACATACACCAAAAGAAAGATCCAAGAATACAGTGTTCTGAATCTTCAGAACAGAAAATAAGGTTGTGATGTGGAAATTATTCTAATATTTTGATAAATAGAAATAGCCAACCAGACAATAAAAATTCAATTTCCTTTACAAAGAGTTATTTAGTTTGGATTTTGAGCAATGGGTATTTATTAAACATCCTCTGTCTGAAAAATATTTCATTTTCTTCCACAAACTGCGTCTCAGATAATTCCAACAATAATACTAGAATAGAGAAATTATTGTCATTTTAGGGTAAGAGGAACTAAAGCTCAGAAATTTTAAATAACTTGAAAAATTTACACAGCTAGTAAGTGTTCAAGCTGGAATTTTAAATAACTTGAAAAATTTACAAATTTCCAGAGGTACTGATTCTAAATCCAGTATTCTTTCCTTTAAATGCCACTTTTTCTGTTGGACCGTCAGTGGCCAAAATAAATGTAAAATACCCAGATCTCCATTGTGGCTCCATAGAAAGACTTATGGATCAGAATCATGATAAACACATGGTCGTGAAACAGATAAGGAAAATCAACAAAATGTTTTCTGGTTTCAAAAACGAAAAGTGCATCTCAAAGAAGAATTTGCAACTGACATGTATATTTCTTATTTATCGAATCCTGTTTGGCTATTTGTGATTTAAACTCTTTGCCCACCTGTCTACTCTTTGGTGAGACAACAGCTAGACTCAATAGTAAATAAAGACCAGCTCTATTTATTGTTACAAGATCATCTATATCTCTAACTACCCATATATTTGAAGGCAACTATAAACACAGATGTTCTAAAGAATTTAGGAATTCAAACTCTTATCTTTCAAATATTTCCCCCAAAGTAGAAGGTGAAAATATACCAGAAAACAATAAGCTGGAAATGTAGTTGTCTCTTATCGTTCCATCTGTAAGTTACATTATAATTACTCTTATTAAGTGTATGGTAGAGTAGATTCCTCAATTTGTATTAAATATAAGTCATGGATATTATTATTTATTATTAATATATCATTATGCATTATCATGGATAAGTATTTCTTTAATTTTTATGCAGGGGCTTTTGGTATTTAATGTTAACTAACACATCTGCCTTCAGATGAAACCAGTGCAATGAGGTATAAATATTTTCTTTACTAAAGAACCATTATTTGCTTTGGTTTTTATTCTATAATCTCATCACATTGCATTATTTCTCTCCCTACCTCATTCTGTCCCTTCCTCCTTTCCTTCCTCTCTGCTTTCCTCCTTCCCCTCTTGCCTTTCTCCCTCATTTTTGAAAGGGCCATCATGACCCAAGGAGGGAAGCAAACATTTTCTTTGTACCTTGCTTGACTTTTCATGCATTTATCATTTCCACCAGCAAGAGGGATGGAAGCCCTCCTCAACCTGCTGCCAAAATTTCAGATATACAAAATGCACTTTTTCTAAATGTTCCCTCTTTCACATTGTGTTTCCTCTGCCTTTTTTTTTTTTTTGTCCAAACCATTTAACGTTTTATCTATAGCAGCAAATCCAGTGTAGATTGAAAAATGCATCCCTGATTCTGATCCTTGTTTTTTACAAATCTCTTTCTTTTGTACAGTTATTTATGCTGTCAATGTTTATCTGCAAAACAATTACAGTTTGTAATAGATTATATGAATATTATGGGTATACGTTCTTTGTCACTTTAGAAAGTGGCAACCACCATTGAAATCATCAGCATGACTCATACTACATAGAAAGGGAGTGTAAAATTGATTCAGAACACAGATTTTGAGTCAGATTATCTGTGTGTGGATCATGGTTCCATCACTTACCAACTGTGATCTTGGGAAAATCATTGAATCTCTCTGTGCGTTGGTTTTAGCAATTGTAAAACAGGTATATTAATAGAACCTAACCCCTGGGTTTATTGAAGGGTTGCATATAATCTGAGGAGCATGTAAAGGACAAAGAAGAGTACTTGATATATAAGTGTGAAAACATTAATAATAATACGTTATTTTATTTTATTAATATTCGTTCCATTATTTTTCTTGATATACTAATGAATTTCCTTGCACCTATGTAGTCTCAAATATCCTACATTTTACCAAGTTCATAAATTTTGGAGGCAGTGCAGTAGAGATAAATATATAATCAGTTGCCTCTTGGGATCTTATGATCAGAGAATGGCCTTGGCCTCATTAATAAAATGAGCTAGGTCCAAGTCAGTTGGTAACTGTTCTTACTAGAGTAATTCTCTATATGATGCTGAGCTTACATGTGATTGAGGAAGATAAAGATGGTACTTGCTTATATAACACCAACTCAGTATCATGCTCTAATTTGAGTTTAAAGATACTGATTGATTATAATTACCCTTTGACATTTTTAATACATTAAGTTTCTTTTACACCATTCATGTAAATGATCAGGCAAAACATGGCTCGATCTGTGTAAGTGGCAAAGGTAACCACATTTCCGTGAATGGAAAAGTGGGGAAATTAATATGGGATGCAGCCTCCTTTGTTGCCCAAACAATATGAGCAATCATTTGTTTCCTGTGTGTGTTGTTTACTGGACACCTTTTTGTCAGTGTTTTTAGTAATTGGGTGCAAAGGATGTGCTAATTTCATGTACATAATTGAAGATGGTCCCCTGCATATCCAACTGTGAGCTGTTGATAAGTCATGATATTGGCATAAAGAAGTAGGTATGACTGCACACATGTGATTTATACTTCTATTTCTGTATTTTCTCTTGCCATCTGTACAGTAGCAGGGAAGCTGAACTGCAGGCCTCAATTTATTTAACGACCATATTTAACTCCCACATAGTTCCCAGGATGCAATAAAAGTATATTAATGAATACAAGGAAAACATTAATAAAGAAGCAAATCAGAGAGCTTGTGGGTTGAGCCCAAATGAACTTCCTAGTCTATGTCTGCCCACATGAATACAGATCTAATTCAGACTAAGTTTTCACCAACTTATTGCTCCATTTGAAAGGTTGCCTGAATTTTAATAAAAGCAAGAGGGTATAAAGATATATAAACATGCGGTATCTAGTAGAGGTCTTCCGTGGTTACACATCAAATTATGATAATACAATAAATGAGGTGAGTGTATACTAATAATAAACATATTAATGATTTATTCTTGAAAATAGCTATTCTCTAAAGATAAGGAGCATTTATTAAGTTATTTTTGCTGAGTGAGTGGTTTGGAAAATGCTGATTTCAGTGCTTATGGATTCCTTGGGAATGAGGGTGGCTGGTTGAAATAAAAACGAAACAAAACAAATAGTCAAGTAGCACAACTATGTGAGTTGTTGCAGGTTTTTGTTTGCTTGCATGCTGATTTACATGCCTGAGCAAAATGGCAAAAGCTGCGGGTTCAGATCTATGAAAACAGAGCCTTTTGTTTGCAAATAGACCATGATTATAATATATAGTGATGTGGTGTCGGATATAGATTCCCCGAAATGAAATTAAATCTCTTTGGACTCATTCTCACGGCTGAATTTTATGGAAGGAAGTGAATTCTCTAGTTGGACTGTTAAGGCCTGTGTGCTAAGGAAATAAATGAATATTTAATGAGTTCCAGCCATGTGCGAGGCCTCATGTTAGGCACTCTGGAAAATAAAAAAGAAGTAAAAGGCATGTACTGATACTTAAGGAATTGAAATGATTGGAGATATAAAGTCATTACATGGTGTAGTAGGAAGAATGGAGCCCTTGGATTTGGGCATGTGTTTGAATCCTCATTCACCCATCACTTCATTGCTTTCAGTCAATTTGCTAAAACATTTTAAGCTTCATTTTCCTATCTGTCAAAGGGGCAATAATGAAACTACTGTATTAGCCACCCAAAGGGGTGCTGATACAAAGTACCAGAAATTTCTTGACTTTTAGAAAGGGTATTTACTTGGGGTAAAGGCTTACTGTTACAAGGCCCTGAAAAGTCTCACCCAAGTCAGCTGCCATGTGTTGATGCAAGATGGCAGGCGATCTCTCCTGGTCTCTCCTGGTCTCTCCTTTCTTCCTTCCTTCCTTAAGACTGCATGGGCCCAGCTTCTTCTGATCTCAGCTGTTGGATGGCATAGGGCTAGTCACTCAGGGCTTCTCAGCTGCTGTGTTCTCTTTACAAGGTCAGCTGTAAACTATCAGGTGAATGGCTTACCTTTCCCCGGGGCTCTAGGATCAGAACTGACAAAGTTCTCTCTTCTTCCAAATCTTCTTTTGCTTGTCTTCTTGAGTTAGTGTCCGTTTATATAGCACACCAAGGGGACAGGGCTTAACCTGGGATACACCCTATTGACATGGTTGAATCAAGCCCTAATCTTAACATAATTTAATCAAAGACAACTCAGCTAAATCTAATACAATCAAAGGATATCAAGACCAGAGGAACAGACCAGTTTATAAACATAATCTCTCTTTTTTGGAATTCATAAATAATCTCAAACTGCCACACTTCACCCTCTGAATTACAAAAAGACATTACAATAGTCAAAAAAACTTAAATCATTTCAACTAGCAATACTAGTACAAAATCACAACACAGTTTTACAAATATTGTTTTCTTGGGGCAAAGTTCCCTCTGGATGTAGGCCTGTGAAACTTAAAAAACAATTTGTTTCCAATATATAGAGGGACAGACATAAAATAAACATTTGCATTACCAGAAGGGTGGGAAACATGAATCACTCTTCCCTAACATTTCTGAAAACATGCAGGGCATACTCCATTAGATTTCAAAGTCTGGGAGTCATTCTTAAATGATGGTTTCTTCTCCCCCTTGGGGTTTCATGGGGACTCACGCTTTCCACAGGCTTGTCCAATAGCCATTTTCTTGGTTCCACCCTCATCAAGCATCTGCCTGGTGACTGAGCTCCAGACCTCACCCTCCAAGAACATTGGTGTGATGGGCACACTTTACCCAATATCTGGGGTAGAATCTCAATCCTCTTAATACAGTGAGGTGGCAGCAACATTCTCCCTAATCTCTGGTATACAGGCCCAATCTCCTCAGAACAGTGAGGTTATGATCTGGCCTTCCCTAATCTATGTGGTACAGGCCCACCCCTCTCAGAGAAATGGGGTGTCGACCTCACTCTCCCCAACCCTTGGGGAATGTGTTCTACCCTATTTGTAGCCTGGGGCAACAAAACTCTCCCTGAACAGCAGGTTGGAACATCCACCCTCTTCAAATGCCGGGGCAAACGCACCTTCTCTGTACACATGGGAGGGATTCCCTACTTGGACCAAGGGGATGTCTTGATTCCAGACCTCAGTTTCCATGGTTTTCCTTTTAAAGCCATTTTCCCTTCCATCTCTCCCCTCCATGTCCCTTTTAGTCCAGGCTGTTGCTGTTTTATTCATAGAGCTCTCTCAAAAAGCCTGTTGGTTTAGCATGTAGGAAGCAGAAGTCCAAGCCATCAGACACTAACATCTTCCACAAGTCTTCCTTGGATAACTGCATTTTCATTCTTGACTTACAAGTTCCAAGCTTAGTTAATTCCTCAAATGGGGCACTATCATCTGGGGGCTTGATTTCCAGAGGCACAGAATTTCTGTTTTCTTAGTGCCCGACAATTCAGTTATCAGCTTATTCCTTTCCTCTAACTTTTTCCTATAAGCTGCAAGGAGAAGCATTTTCCACATTTAGTTTGGAAATTTCCTTGGCTAAATGTCCAAGTTCATAATTTTCAAATTCTGCCTTCCATATAACATAGAAGTCAATCTTGCTAAGTTCTCTGCAACCTTAAAACACAGATCACCTTTCCTCCAGTTTGCAATGATGATTTCATAATTTCCTTCTAAAGCCTCATCAAAAGTATCCTTAGCATCTATATTCCTACCAATGGTCTCTTCAAAGAAATCTAGGCCTTTTCTATCAAGCATCTCACAATTCCTCCAAAAAAATATCCCTTACCCATTTATAAAATCATTCCAGCATTTTGCATCAGACTATACTCTATTCTTGGTACCAAATTCTGTATTAGTCAGCCAAAGGGGTGCTAATGCATAGTACCAGAAATCCATTAGTTTTTATAAAGGGTATTTATTTGGGGTAAAACCTTACAGTTACAAGGCCCTAAAGAGTCCAACTCAAGGTAAGAGGTACTTTCTCACCCAAGTCAGTTGACACATGTTGAAGCAGGATGGCAGGCGATCTCTCCTGGTCGCTCCTACTTTCTTCCTCTTAAGGATCTTTAGGCCCAGCTTCTCCTGATCTCAGTAGTAGGCTGGCAAAGGGCTTATCTCTCAGGGCTTCTCAGCTGCTGTGTTCTCTTCACAAGGACAGCTGTAAACTATCAGGTGAATGGCTCCTCTCTCCCTGGGGCTCCAGGACCAAAACAGACAAAGTTCTCTCTTCTTTTGTATCTTTTTCTGTGTGTCTTCTTAAGCTAGTGTCCATTTATATAGCCCTCCAAGGGGGTGGGGACATAACCTGAATTACACCCTGCTGATGTGTGGTCAAATCAAAGCCCTAATCTTAACATAATTGAATCAAAGACATCTCAGCTGAATCTAATACAATCAAAGAGTATCACACCCAAAGGAAACAGACCAATTTACAAACATGATCTCCTTTTAAAATTCATGAATAATCTCAAACTGCCACACCTACCTTGCAGCATCAATATGAATATAAACAATTATTTGCATGATACCATGAGCCAACGAATAAGCTGTGCATTTTGCACAGTCTTTCCAAATCTATAGGTTCATTATGTTTTAGCGGCATTGATGAAATTTAAGTAAAAGCTAAACAACTCTGACCAAAAGACTGAAAAAGTAGTGGCTCCAACTAGATAAAAGGTTAGTTCTCTAAAGTGATAATCTGGCAATCTAGGCAAGTGGATTAAGTATTGTTCTAGTATAAGTTTGCAGCCATATTGATTGAGAAGGATAAGCGAGTTCAAGCCAAGTATTTTTATGAAGGCAGCCTAAAAGTTGCTCAGATCAATTCTGTCATATTCCATTAGAGAGGATTTATTACATGACTACATCTAGGTATAAGAGGGGCAGTAAAATATAATCACTAGCTGCATGACCATATGCCCAGAAATACAGGAAAAATGTATTTGAGGAGACCAGTAGTTTGCCAGATTTGTACAGTCATAATGAAGTTGAATTTTGAACTTGTATTTCTGCTTATAGTTAATTGACTCCTGTATTTATATCTCCAGGCTGTATCTTCCTTTTGAACTCTGTAATAAGTCCATCTTTCTTACTTAATACCTCCTCTTACAAGTTGCAAAGGCAGTAAGCATACAGCTTATCTCTTGACCTTTGTAAAACTAGTCCTTCTTTGGTGTTTCCCTAAGTCAGTTGGACATTCAATTAGGCAAACTGGACAAAGGCATTGCCTTTATCAGTCTCTACTCCCTGATCTTCCAAAGTCAAATTAGCACCAAGTCCTGAAGCTTTTACCTTCTGAAAAATTGCATGAATTTATCTACCTTCCTCTCTATCCACTGCATCTACCCTAGTCCAAACCACCATCCTCTTACCTGATCTAGTATACTAGTTTCCTATCAGGTCCACCTTTGCATACTTCCAGACTTTTTTCTCACCATAGCCAGAGTTGTGGTTATGAATGGAGTTTTATTTTTTAACACAGTATGAAAATATGCTATTATACTCCAGGTTAAGATTCTTCAATGGCTCCCAACACCGTTTAAGATGAAAACTAAAATTGTCAATGTTCTCAACAAGGCCACTCATACTCTGGCCATTTCCTACATATGCAAGCTTATCCTCATTTTTCTTGCTCCTTCCACTTCTCCTAGGAGAACCTACTGTCTATTCCTCCTAAGTTCCATACTTTCTTCCTTTACAGTAGCTTTTCATACATTGTTTCCTCTGCACATCCTGCTCTTTCCACCATTTTCACCTAATTCATTCCTATTGAATTTTTGTATGGTGTGAAGGTTTGGGTCAGAATCTAGAAGGGCATTTAAGTCAAGCTAATGAATGGGAAATACTTGTCACTTAAGTTTCAATGAATAATTTTTTAAATGAAGAATTTCAAGTTTGTTTTCAAGTATAGATGGAGAAGGAAGAACACAGGATGAGAAGATATTTTTGGTTGTTTACACTGCCATTCTGTGCCAATTTAGGTGAAAAGGGTGGAAATGAAAAAGAAGAGAGAGCTGGGAAGAACTCATCAAACAATTATTTTATTTTCAGAGTGACATCAGATTGGAGAAGTCCACATTACCACTACAATGTGAAAGTGAAGCCCAAGTTGTGGTGAGTTGTAAATAGAGTCATCTTCATAGAGAATTCAAATCATAGAATTGAAGGAGAACTTCAAAGACAATAGAAAATGAGAGAAGCAAAGGGATTAGACTGAACAGTTGCAAGGATGCAAAGTTATCAAGGATATTGGAGAAAGCATAAGATATAACAAGGATATGTAGGATGTATATTGAAAGAGTATGGTAAACTTGGAGATGCACATTTCTGAACCCCCTTCAAGAAAGGTCTCAATGGTGGGGAGTGCAGTCAGCAGACATGCTCCAGGTCTGCATCGCATCGGAAAGCTGCACCATTCAAGGTCACACCATTCCAGGAGCAGACAAAACACAATGACTGAGCAAGGGAGAGGTATAAACATCTGGCAGTCTCAGCCAGACATGAGACAACTCTGATGGGCAAGACTTATTCTAGAACCATCATCCTCCACCCCCATACACACAACAACAGGTTGTCCAAGGCTGTGTTAGATCTGCATTGCAATTCAGTGTCTCCCTCTGCCCAATGCTGCTTCCGCCTCCATCCCTTCACAAGTGTTGATCTGCAAAAAAGCATCTTGCACCCAGAATTCTATCTCAGCACCTGTTTCCTAAGAACCCAATCTGTACTAAGAGCTAGGAGAAAGGATGTGTACCTTAAAGAAAACCATAAAAATTGGATAGATATAAATAGAACTTTACGATTCTCAGATGACATCTACATGTGTTCTCTTTTTTGGACACCTGAGCATCAACTTTGTAAAGCTGTCAAGACCCTTGAAGAAATTGAAGCACAAGGAATTAGTTTCTTCCCATAAGTTATTCAGCTTGTTGGGAATGTGAATCTGGAGCTCAATAGAGGAGTCATTGCTTGGGAGTCATCCAGGGAATCTTCCTGAGTGTTATGCTATAGGAAGTGGCAGAACCAGAACGACAAGCAAGAATTCCTGTCTCTAAGCAAGGGTTCTTATCTTTTCACCCTGCTGCCAAAGAAGAGGAAAGTTTAAATAAAGTCTTCAATGGAGTTAGAGGTTGGTGTGGTTAAAGAGAATGGCAACTGATATTACTGGTATATTGCTGAAACTTTTTAGAAAATGCCTGAATTTTGAACATAAATGTTATAAGAGTACTGGTACTCAACCTGATCCTGCCTACATGGAGATTCATTTCTATAAGTGAATAGATAGTTCCATATAGACAAAGATGATCCTGAAAATAAATTCTTTTTATGAAATTATTTTCACTGTATAACTTTGTCTGTTTAGTGCAATAGACAAACATTCAAAGACAGTCTTTGCCTGATGAGGGTTGGCTTCCAGTAGATACAGTGACAGTTTCCTAGGGTTTGTGATGTCCTAGCTCACGTTCATCAGAAGTTGACTACTTCTAAATATTTTTTTTCATCTCATAAGAGCAATGGATTTCACAGTGTATACTGGAGAGTTTAAAGAATCAGCCCAATTAAATAAAGACAATTCAGGATTGTTATGCAATTGAAAGAAAAGCATTGATTGGGAAAAATTATGTTTTCTGTTTAGAGCAGCTACCCAAGGACCAAATAAATATGTTTCTTTATCTTGTTTGGGAGTAGATGATATTTTTGCTTGGGGTGGGAAAAGACGTATTTTATCATTTAGAATTCTTTCCACTATAATTAATAACAGCAACAAAAATATACAGATTCAAAATGCCTTAAAGAATAAAGAAGTGTATCTCACATAACAGGAAGTCCAAATGTACATAAAGTTGCTGGGTTGGTTAATTCAGTGGCTAATGATGCTTTCTGTTTAAATATTCTGCTATAGTTATACTTGGCTTCATTCTAGGGATGGTTTCCTTAGGTTTCTAAGATGATTGGCCATAACTACTATAGCAATACAGTTCCACTTTTATATACAGTGGAAGACAGAAATAACCTATGGGAACCTATAACCTATATGAGAACTATACCCTAAAGAAAATAATTCAAGTGGCCCTTTCTCACTTTTCCCAAGGATAGTATAGGTAGTACCATTCTATATAAATAGGAGATAAGTTAATTCATTTTATATAATGGGCTTCTTTGGGCATTAGGGCTTCTCCTGCCCAACCTGGTTGAAGAGGGCTGGCTGGATAAAGGAAGAGGGGGGATATATATTGGGTAGCGGACAGTAATAGCCACTAGATATATCTTTTGTAACTACGCTTATCAAAATTCTGTGTGGAATACTTCTTTGTTTACTTATTTTAAAATCTAGAAACATTGATTCTGTTTTGTTACTAGTTCACTTAAAGGTTGGTGTTTTATATCATTTATCTTAATCCACCCTGCTGTTCTCAGTAACAGTCCTTGAACATTATTTATCTTTGTTTGATTCACATTTGCTCAGCAGTTGTCTTCTGTCATGGCTCTTCCTCATTCACTTTTCCTTTATTAAACAGCAGATATATGACATTGTTTCCTTACTCCTTTCCAATTCAATTCAACAGTGTTTACCTTAAACCATCCTTCTTCATCCAACTATCTTTGTCCTGTACTATTCTCTTCCTCTCACTTGTGTACATTAGTAATGATCATATAATGGGATTCAATTTCTTTTACCTCCCAAGCATTTAGAAGTCATCTGATATCATTTGCTTCCATCCTCTTTGTTGCCATTCAGAGATTATTTATCTTGATTTTTTTTCACTCACTGAGAAATTATGGAGTTAATGCCTCATGCTAGTCTATTTTTCTAGGACACTATTTCTGATTATGAAGTTGGACATTTATTCATGAACACTCTTGAGACTCCTCAGTTTCAATTTAGCCAACTATGTATTCTCATCACATCAGACAAATCCTACAGAAAATATCTTAATATTGAAAAATGGAAATAAAATGAAGTGACCAAGGATATCCTTAGGGAAGATTACTTAAAGAATATATTTAAATGATTTTTCTGGATAATTCTCTATAGCTAATTGCATTGCATACATTTTTCAGCATCTGCTTCTTGATTCTATATCTTCCAAAAGAAAACAAGATTGAATATTTTATGAGGTTCTGACAAACTATATATACCTCAGTGGTGGCTATTGCCTTCAATTCAAAACAACCTTAAGTAGCAGGACTAGATTTACCATCCACACAAGTATTACTCTGCCCACAGGTATCTTACTAGATATTATTTCCAATATTAGGTAAAATATAATGCTGAAATGTGTCTTGATAAAGTGGATAATAGTTATATTATTTCATGATAGACAAATTATATTCATTTAATAGCTATTGTACATAATCCTTTTTTGTTTATACCAAAACAAGTCACATGTCTAGCTTATCACTGATTCAGGTACTTATGTTTCAAATATTCTGTCTGATACTATTTGCAAGAGTTTGTGTATTTCTGACAAAAAAGGAGTCGTTTGGTTAAATATTTTTCTTTCATGGTATTCTACTTAAAATTCAGTAAGGAATTCAAATCACTTTTATAACTCATTGCTTTCCAGTAGTAATTTCAACCTAAGTTTTCTGAAATAGATACTTTCTTGTATATAAACTCTAAGATTAGGTTTTCAGATTATGTATGCAAACCAGTTGGTTTTGGATATAAGAATTTTGGAAATTCTTCTTCAGACTCAATCATTGATGCCTGCAAAGTCCATCTTGCTTAGAAATTTAATGACTTATCATGGTTCTCACCTGGCTGGGTATGTAAATAGTGATCATAGTGATACCAAATAACCCTTGGTTGACATCATCAGTGTCTTTATAGAACTGGGGGTAAAACGGACATGATTAAAATATTTTCTGGTTCACAGAATCTTCATGAATTCCCAGACTTCATGACACTCAGGAGCACATCATGAGCACAGAATATATTGCCTTCCCAGCCTGATACAAAGAAGGCAAACTTAATATTACAATTGCAATATTGTTTTAATATTGCGATTGCAAAATCTCAGCTACAATCTCCTTCCAGTTGTATTCTCTTCTCTGTGAGAGCCTTTGTCCCATTATGTCCTTAAGAAGAAAAGAAAAAAAAAAGGAGGGGGGGGATGGATGTAGATATCTCATACTTTTCCTTATATGAAAAATTATTAGCTTTTACCAATCCATGCTCTATCCTATTAGGTAATATTATCCAAATTCTATAATGTCCTGTATTTCAAGGGGAGGTTACTATATTGCCCAGATCCAAAACTATCACTCACAATGTATTCTCTGTGCTTCATGTTGCATAAAATACAACATGAAACTGCTTCCTGGAGCTGTGCCATATAGAGATGTAGACTTTAAGGCTGAGAAGCATTCTCATACTATCAAATATCCATAAACCACTGGTTAATTATCTGCCATTTATCAGAGAACAAGAAGCCTGGTCCTCATCAAAAAGATGAATAAAATGTGGAATATGGGACAAAGCTCTTTCAGGTCATAGAATCCTGATCTCAGTCCCAGTGGAATCTGAGGTTTGTGGGAAAAAGAAACAAAAGGTCACTTTAGTAAATGTTTTCATATAAAGTGAAATTGACTAAATTTAAAAAGTGCCTTGAATTTTCAGATTATGTTCTTACTTGGCTTTTTCAATGGGTGAAACTATGACAATCAACCCCTTTTAAAATATTACTTTATTGGCTTATGAAATACAGGTTTGAAAGCTACCGTTTTAAGACATATTAAGATTGTTTTGAATTTATTATCATCCCTCATGTAAATACCAGCCCATTCTACTTCATATGGATCTGTGGCTGGATCATGGAGAAAACTATGGATAGATTTGACATGTTCAAGTAGACAATATAGTTAATTACATTTCTATTTTGATATTAAACCCTAACATGGCTCTTCCAAGACTTTTAATGATGATTTGTGATGATAGTCATTGGTGATGATTTAATGTATTTCACTCAAATATTTCAAATCACATGAGAGCCATGATACCCACTGCAGATAGAGATTTAATGGCTACAAAAATGTTTTGTGGAGGCAATGGGCCATTAATATAATCCTGAAATTCACCATTGTAATGGTGAATTATAATTTTTTGAGCAATATGCTAAATATAGCCACCAAAAATATAAGCCATAATGCTATTTTCAATATTCTGTCTATAATGGTCAATTATTTGTTATTTTCTAATTGTTTTATATATACATTTTGTCTATATATATGTGTGTGTCTATGTATGCATATCTATATAAATCTATCCATATATCTATCTATATTTATGTATTTCTAGACTACATAGCAAGATTTTGTGTTCCCCAAAGGAAGAGTTTGTCATACTTATGTAAACCATAGATTCAAGCTCAGAGCTAGTCACATAATAGTAGCTCAGGAAAGACTTGTTGTATTCTGTTTACTAGTAAGCTTAATTTTGAGAAACAGATTTTACATTTCTCTCCCCAAAACTTTGGGATACAGTGGAAAATGGTCATGAATAGGGAAATCTGTTTCATTATTTTCTAATTGTCACTGAAGTTTTAAACCTATACCTCACAATTGTACTGCTAAATTTTAAAGGAATAAGCTCTACTACGCTTATTAATATATTTCATTGCTGGATCAATAATTTTATGACTTTCATAGTTTAATAAAGAAAGCCCAACTTTCATAGTCTAATAAATATTGTAGCTTTTACTACATATAACATATAAAACTACAATATGATACAGAAAATTTCATTTTCACTGTCTTAATTTCTTCTCATTTCAAAATATTTTACATAAGACAACCTATCCACAAAATGGCATCTCATTTTTTTTTTTTTAAACTCTTTAATTGTTACAGAATTTGCTCTTCAACCCTCTGGAAACCTTAAAATTCAAGATCTCAATGCTAGTGATGGGCTTTTTCTATGAATTTATTTCTTCAATGCTTTTCCTTCTCTGCTCTCTCCTTTAAAGCATTCATTAAATTATATTTTCATATAAGATTTTGAATATTCAACATGTTATTTCTTTGAATCATATTCCCAAATTTAGGAATGATTTCCAAAGATAATCCCATAATCACTGGCTATATTATATAGTCTATGAGCTTGAATAGTTAGGCCATGTATATTTTAGCCTATGTGGCCAATTTTATCTGCATAGTTGTGGAAAATGTTATTAACACACACAAATCTTGTTCTATGGTGACTGAATCAAAAGCCCTATGATATGATTATCCTGTAAGTATCAAGAAATTAATTATCATTTCTTTCTTTTTAGAAAGTTCTCCTATTAACTCATTTTCTCTGAGAACAGAAAATACCTATATCTTATTTTAAAAATTGCCTTCAGTATTTATGAGAGGGGATTTCTACCTTCCTCCAAGTTTTCCCAAATTTACCTATGACCCCAGTCTGACAGGAAGTAATACCTTATGCCTCAGAGTTTCCCTAGAGGCTTTTTTAATGTATTGTTTCCACCTGTGAAGTACAGCCCATGTTCCTTACTGGGGAACTTGTCATAGTAGATTACTTGAGTTTTATATTAAAATGTGACCCTTCTCATTGTGTTCACAATTATAAATTCAGTGTGTCCAATTATATCCTGTTGGAGAATGGGTTTTTTTTGAACTTGGGAAAAAACTGCATAGACATATTAAAGCAAAGTGACCCAAAGAAGATAACATGTATAAGTTCTAGGCAACATATTGAGGAATTTTATGGACAGAGGCAATTAATATCTGCCATTTTCTGTAGGTTACCCCCCACCTATATATATACAAAACAATGGGGCACTTTCAATGTTTATTTACTTTTCTTCAGCAAAGAAACTAGTTTAAAAAGTAAAATTCACAAAAACTTCTTTAATTTATATCTCTAGTTCTTTATCACTCCTCAATCAGTACTTTTTCATTCCATTATCTATCTATTGAAAATTTATAACCTTTTACTAATGAGTCAAGTTTTTCTAGACTTCTAAGTTTATTTTCTCCTCTTGTGAATTACATTTTGTGAAAACTAGTGTATGTTGTCTTTATTCATAAATTTTGTTTCGCTGATTTGAAACATTCTGCAATTTGATAACAATCAGTGTATTTCTTAAAGCATAAATGTTATATCTACCTCTTCTTAAAATAGATTGTGTTAGTCCATTTCAGCCAGCTACTAAGCCTGTTATCTTAATAGGTTTGCTTGCCTGGGAGGTAAGTTATCTGTCTTACTTCAGAATTATTTTTTAACACTTTCTCCTTGAATGGGCATGGTAAATTAATGTTGCATCTTACATTAAGGAAATCCATTGGGGAAAATTTGAATGTATAAAATAAGGAAGTCCACTAGAGAAAACTGGAAATAAAGTATAACTTTATTATTAAAATATGAATTTCTCCATAAATAGCCAAATACATATAGATTCCTTGGTTGATTTCAGTATTTACAAGTCATGAATTCACTTGAGATGTCAGGCAATAGAAAAACTAAAGCTAAAATTTGAAACTATGCCTGCTGAAAATCAATCTGAAGTAAATATAACACACCTCAAAAGTCATAAAAATACAACAACAGGAAATAAATTTTGAATTAAATTTTTAAATTATGCATACTATTTTAAAGAAAACTTCAAATTTAATGAGCTGCCCCTTGTAACCTGTTCAATGAAGTACGTGAAATTGTAGACAACCAAAATTCTTTCCCTTTGGAAAGTGACTACCTTATTCTTGAGAAATAGTTTTGCATTCATAGAAATGAAATAAAATGATTTATTAGGTTGTAGGGCAACCTGAAATTAGAACTAGACCCGATCTTCTAAAAGTTTCACAAAATGTTTCTTTCAGATTAATGTGTGCTGATTTATTTTTCCTTTGTAGGAGGAGTCAGAATTCATAGACTTTTGACTTTTTAGAGGAGATCTTAGAGTCTAGTTTAACAGAATGGTCTTTTAACAATTGGCATCACAAATGACCACACAGGTTAAATGGCTTCATTCACACCATTAATAGCAACAGTTTGCTATTAAGTTGTTTCAAAGCACTGATTTGGTACAAAAGTGTTCCTCAAAAGGGTAGGCTTTTGCTTTTTTTTTTTTTTTTTTTTTTTTACTGGAAAGGTTATATACCAGACAAAACGTAAAAGATAATAGAAAACTAAAGAGAAAAAGAAGGGGATTGTTTAAATAAACTCTTATGTTCATACTTGTTCATTTAGGTGCATGCATGTTTGTGCATCTTCAAGAATAAATCCCATACATAGTAATTAAACGATTACTTCCAAAATTGCCTTCCATCCATTAATGTGTCTATCCTCTTAATAATACAATAACTGCCCCACATGTCTTCCTCCTACCCACCTTCCCTCATGATCCTCAATTCTCAATTTATATCTCATTAACAGGTATTAACAGAAATGGCTTCTATTAAGTTATCTCTTATTGCATAAAAATTATTCCAAAATTTATCAGCTTAAAAAAAACATACATTTATTATTTCACAGTTTCTGTAGCTCAGGATTCTGGGTGCAGATTAGCTGGTTCTGTGTCTCAGGATCTCTCACAAGGCTGCAATCAAAATCTTAGCCAGGGCTGCACTCTTGTCTCAAGGATTGGCTAGAGGAGGCTCTCCTTCAAATCTCACATGGTTGTTGGAAGGATTCTTAATTCCTTGTGGATTGTTGGACTGAGGACCATAATTTATCACTGACTGTAAGCTAGATTGCTCCATCAGTTTTCTCTCAAGTGGCTCCCTCCACAGGAGAAACCCTATCATGGCAGCTGGCTTCCATCAGATGAGAAAGCAAGAGAACATGAGGAAAAAAGCAAGATGGAAGCCATAGTCTTTTTGTAACCTTTTGTTGGAAGGGACATCCCATCCCTTTCACCAAATTATATTCCTTAGAAGACTGTCAAAATATTTAGCCCATTTTTAAGGGGAAGAGATTTCACAAGGGCATGAATACTAGGAGTCAGAGATTACTGAGAACTATCTTAGAAGCTGCCTACCATAGGCTTATATTTTACATCTGCATTAGTAAGTAAAAAACTGGAAATAAAAAGTGAAAAAATAATATTCTGTCAAGAATCGTGAAGGGTCTGAGGGTTTACTCTGTATGCAAATTAAGAACTCATTCTACAATGTTTTCATGGATTTGGTAAGAAGATGAAATTCCTGGGTCATAGACAAAGGAAAGTTTATTACTCATAGTAATAGAAGTAGCCAAAGTACCCACATTTTTTGCATTATTTCACTGAGCCATTTCCCACAGGGTAACATGATTAGCACCAGATTATGCTTGCACATGCAGTGGATTGCATTACAGGAGAGAACCCCTGAATTTAGGAAACTGTAATCTTTTATAATGGGCAGTAAACTTGCTTACATTTTGCTCAGAGGGAGACACTATATCTTCCAAGGCTGTTCACTAAAGAAAGATCTTTGATGAATTAGTCTGGAATAAAGGGCAGTTAGTGTCTCACCCATGATGCATGCAGAAACAGATTACTATGGGTAATTGTTTCCCAACAAACTGATTCTTCACCACAGATAGTTTGAAATGTATTGATCTAGAGGTTTTAAACTCTTGTTCCCACAAAGCTTACAATATAGAGGCTTTTGCCTGTGCCACATGGGTCCAGGGGCTTGCCTTGGTTCTCCTGTAGGATTTGGTAGTTTTAAGAAAGAATACTATAAGAGAAATCTTGACTTTATGTATGTTTCATTCTTTTTATATATTGGAGTTTGAGGGAAGATTCTATAACGGAAATCTGATGCAATATTGAAAAAAATAAAATAAACTGGGTGAGAACTTGATTGGGGGAAAGATAAGCCATGCTTATTTTTAGGTTTAACCCCAATAAGATTTTATATCTTGAATTTTCTTCAAGATAACCATAGATTTGGAAAAAGACAAATGCTCTTGAAGTAATGCTTTGGATTGTTTTCACTATAGTATATGTTTGCACCTTAGAAAGCCATGGGAATCACCTCTCAACTTTACAGCTTATCTTTTATAAGTGACAACTTCTGCTTTGATAAGTGGGTAAAGAGTGGAAGGCAAGGGAAAAATCTGCAGTGTAAGAAGAGGATAGTTCCTTAAAAAAATTGGGAATCAAGTTATTAAATCCAGGAGAAAACATAGAGCAGATGAAATTTATGGTGAAGTGAAAGATATAATAAGAAAACAAAGCACTTTAATAGTTTGCATTTTTTTAGTCATGGGAGTGAGAAAGGCCAGGAATATAGTAGAAATCTGACCAAGTAGAATTAAATCTAAGTTAAGGCTACATAATGAGTACTCTACCTCATAAGAATGAAAATACATTAAGGAAAACCTCATGCAAATGAAGTAAACAATAATTAGAAGCACTGCTGCAGATAGTCTAATTAGCTCCATCTTGATTGAAATTCTGGAGAGGAGTTTGAAAGGGATTTATGCTTCAGAGAAACAATGATATATTAAAGGAGAAGAAATTGATTTTGATGTTCAGGGATGAACTTAAGTCTACATACTCAAGAGAGCTTTCGGGAATCCCAGGCCTGTTGCTAACCCACTTATTCTGGTCAGATCAGAATAGGTAATAAAGGAGGAAACAGAATCTTCATGCAGTCTCCTATCTCGTCTTTGATTCTATAAGTGGACCCGTAAACAAGGAAAAGTGGAAAATCCTGAGTTTGTGCTCCATAAAACCTTGACTGGGATTGGTAAAGTCTAGACAGATTGCTACATAGAGTGCTCTCCTTGATTTTACTGTTTGTCAAGAATGTTTAGTGTTGATCCCTCTCACAGTGACTGTGTTTACATGTATAAAAAAACAATGAACATAGGGCATTTTTAGGGTATTAGAGTTATTCTGCATGATCTTGCAATAACTATACAGGCCATTTTAAATTTTGCCCAAACCTATAAATATGTACTGTCTAAAATGGAAACCATAATGTAAACCATTGACCATGGCTAGTAGCAGTACTTCAATATTTGTACAATAATTGTAACAAATGTACCATCCGCATGTAAAATGTTATTAATAGGGGAGAGTGGAAAAAGGGAAGGGTGTGAGGTATATGGGAATCCCTTATATTTTCTATGTGACTTTTCTGTATCCTAAAGCTTCTTTGAAGATAAAATGGAAAAAATAAGACACTGGGGGACTATATCGAAGAAACTGTCACTGTATATGCAAGACAACAGATCTTACAGTGATGAAAGACATGTCCAAAAATTTTTTTATATTATTTCAATTTAAAATGTTTTTTTTTATTTTGTTATTTTTAGAACTATTATTATTTCATTTTCTTAATATTTTTATTTGATTATTGTGTTAGCTTCATTTTTGGAGAGGTTTTGGATCCAGAAAGGTCACAACTGTGGCAAAGGAGGATCACAGGTGCAGGGCAGCAGTGATGGGGATGTGTGGGGAGGGGTACATGCCTCTAAGGCATATGAATATGATCAAGTGTTCATGGGTCATTGTCTCCGTGGGTAAAATACCCACACAATAACCAAAAGAATATTGCATTCCCATCCTGGGGAGTCCTGTTACTTTTTTTAATAGGATGGCAAGAATCCCTTCAGTACAAGGGCAGTGCCCAGTGAAGGAAGACAGACCATTATAACAGGCTCTTGATATTGATGATTGTACTTAAGAATCTTTCATTGTGAAATTGAAACTTAGACTAGGATTATATATTGCCTAATAGTTACCGCCTGAAAGCCTCCTTGTTGCTCAAATGTGGCCTCTCTCTAAGCCAAACACAGCATATAAATACACTAACCCCACCCCCCACCCCCCACCCCCAGTGTGGAACATGACTACCAGAGATGAGCCTCCCTGGCACAGAGGGACTATTACCAAGTGCCAACTAGCAATGCATTTGGAAAAACATCGTGACCAAAAGTGGGAAGGGAAGTGGTAAATACAAATGAGTTTCTATGGCTAAGAGATTTCAAAAGTGAGTCAGGAGGTCATTCCAGAGGTTATGCTTATGCATGTCACAGCAGGATCTCATTAACTGCTACAATAAACAGTGCCTCAAATAGCGGGGCTCCTGAGGGATCTAGAGACATCCAGACACTATAAGCAGGGCAGACAGGCTCAGGAATTTGGCACCTCAGTGTAACAGAGTTAGACTCATTTATATTTTCTCTACAAATGGCTTCTCTGCCCCTTCTTTTTGAATCTATAATTAGCACTATACTTGTTACATGTATGTCCCAGAAACTTAAATCTTTGGTCCATTCATATGCCAGTTGAGTCCTGAATCTCAATACAGTTGCAACACCTACTCTCCTGTTCATTGGACACACCCAGAACAACTAAAATGGAGATGATGATGAATAACACCCATCCCAAGGAACAGAGAGTGTATGCAACTGCAAGCAAGATAGTTCCATCCATCTGCCCCATGGTACCTAAATTTCCTCTCAATTAGAAAAAGAGTTGGCATCACAAACCCAAAATCCTCAAGATTGGGGAATGAACAATGGACTAAAATAGACTTGTTTTTATTCTAGCAATAGAAGAATTTTATCATTGATCTAAAGGCAGTGACCACCAGAGGTTCTGAGGGGAGGGAGATGTTCTGCTGAGGAAGAGGCAGAAACTCTAAATGCTCTGCAGAGGCAGTTTTATTCAATCAAATGAGTTTCAGATTATATTAAATGATTATAACAATTGAGCAATAACAAAAAAAAAGAAGAGTAATTAATTAAAGACAGAGGAAAGAATGAAAGTATATACAACCACTCACCAAATCGGGGAAAAACTCAACATCTGAACTCTCACGTGGTTGGGGGCCCCTTTTCAGCGGATCAGGGTCCTGATTGGAAATGTGATCCCAGGCAGGGCAATCCCTCCTGGGTGAGGCTCCAACTGGCCACTTGGGGACCATCCCTTTTAAAGGGTTCTAAACCTCAGAACTCCAATGAGTCTTGCAACTAGTGAGGAATGACCTCATCAAAAGTAACCGAATCCATCCCGCGGGGGGGGTGGCCAGCCCTCCACAGGAGAGATGCCGTGTCTTGAGGGGTCTTTGTTCTATTCTATTTATGGTATGCTGAACAGGAACATAAAGGTTTTTAGCTTTTAGTTGTACAGGGGATACAAACAAGATATGCAAATATCACGTCTTCTTAAACATTTGTTTTTTTGAGTAATAGATGATGAAGTTGCCTGCATAGCAGTGTTATAACATTCCAAAGGACAAAGGACAAGTTAATCATTCACAATTCTAGGCTAAAATAGCAGAGACTATTGAATGGAAAGCTTATGTATTCACAATTCTTAATAATAATTTTCTTATAGTACATCAAGAGACTGAAGAATAGTTGTAATATGGGGACATTTTGGGGACATTGGAATTGTCCTGCATGACATTGCAGTGTCAGATACAGGCCATTATATATTTTGTCATAACCTAAAAAATTGTGTGTGATAGAGTGTAAACTATACTGTAAACTGTAGTCCACCCTTAGTAACAATGCTTCAATATGTGTTCATCAATTGTAATAAATGTACCACACTAATGAAGGATGTTGTTAATGTGGGGAAATGTGAGCGGGGGAGGGAGGGAGCATATGGGAATCCCCTATATTTTTCATGTAACATTTATGTAATCTAAAGCTTCTTTAAAAATAAAAATTAATTTTTAAAAAAGCAGTGTAAAGATTTTTAAAATACAGATAAATCAATGATCTCCTTGACTTGCACATCCCCGCCCCAGTATAATCTTTGTCCCTAAACACACAGACCATCAGTTTGCTATGTATTTCTCAAGACTTTTCCATTAACATTAATGTGGTCATTACATAGATATAGAAATTGGATCACATTGTCATGGGGTTGGCAAAATACAACTTGTAGACCAAATGTGGTCAACCATCTGATTGTTGGAGGCTAAGAAAGGTTTTACTGTTTTAAAATCATTACATCATTACATTTTAAATGGTTATATAAGTATCACATAATAGCCTCTATGCAGCCTCTTGACAACATTGCCTGTAAAGCCTTAAGTATTTACTCTCTGGTCCTCTAAGAAAAAGTTTGCATCTTGGGGCACATGTGCAAATATTTGCACTTGGAAGTGTTCTACTGATTTTATAAATAATGTATTGATAATTTCTTTATAAATTTGAGGTCATTTCCCACTTCTAAAATTAACCAAAGTCAGATATTCTTGGTATATCACTTTATGACAATTATTAACTTTCAATAAGAAATATAATTGTCATGCAGACCATCGCATTCCATAAGCAGGCAAATACTAGAAGCTCGAAGAGGCAAGACAAGTTGGCTTAGCTGATACCTCGATTTCAGACTCATAGCCTCCAGAAGTTGTGAGACAATAAATTTCTGTTATTTTAAGCCATCCAGTTTGTGGTACTTTATTATGGCAGCCCAAGAAAGGAGATACTTTTGTTGGTCAATTTTCAAATAGGTAGTATGTGGGCAGTAGAAAGTGATTTAGCAAGGAAATATTTGCAAAAGAATAATATATATAAAAAGATGTGCCGCGTTGTTGAAACATAAATGAAAAGTACTTTTTTCTACTAGCTCACAAAGGTTTTATCTATAGAGTATTAAAGTACATATTTATAAAAATTATACTAATCAAGTATGTTTCAGGTAATTTAATGGTTGTCATAGGAAAGAAGAATTCCAAATGTCTGTTATTTTAAAGCAGTCAGTTTTAAATTTCAGTGTGCCAGAATCACTGGAGAGCCTGCTAAAACGTGGATTATGGGCCCCAACCCCCAGAGTTTCTGATTCAGTAGGTGGTCTAGCTTTGGGGTGTTGTCAACTTGGCTAAATGACTACATTCTCCAGAATTTCCTTTCTTGTATGTTTCTGGATAGGATGGGCTACAGGAAATATTTCCATAAAAATTGGAAAAAGGAAGGGAAGCAGCAATCATTTTCTACCATACACAATTACCTTTCCCCAAGTATTCAATAAAACACTAATCTAGGTGCTGCTGTGAAGGTATTTTGCAGAGGTACTTACATATATAGGTATGTGTATATTTATATATCCCCCAACTTCTCTGGTTGAAACTAGATTTCTACCAAGTGTTTGGTGATGCTAAAGTTGTTGTTCTGGGAATCATACATTGATAAACACTATATGAAAGGTTAGAACATGGATCAACATGCATAAATTACATTGGAGAAAATACTAAACACAACACAAGACAGAGTCGTCTTAAAACTTGAAGTTGTTAGTAAGTAATAGTCTGCCTTGTGCAGAAATGAAGTTTTCTCCATTGCAAATATTCAAGCTGAGTTTAGATAATAATTGCACACACTGAATACTGTCCATGAGCTTATGTAATCTTCCCAACACATACATATATGAAATAATCTTTTTATTACAGGGGCAGAGAGTATAAATAATTTGCCCAGTGCCCTGTTGCTCCCAATAAAATGCCTACTACTTAAAAAAATAATAATAATTTGCCCAAGTTCACATCATGGGTGGAAGAGCTTGGCTTTTGACGTACTGTCTGGCTGAACGCCCATGTTTCTACCCAATAGGTCTCTGTATTTCAAAGATGCTGTTCCCACCGGATGTTCAGATGTTTGGGGAGACTTTTGCTGCCCCAGGGTACAGAGAGGGTGGAGCACATTCCCCAAGGATTAGGGAGGTTGAAGTCAACGCCCCATAGGTCTGAGAGGGGTGGGCCTGTCCCCCATGGATTAAGGAGCCAGGTCACCAACTCGTTGCTCTGTATGCCAGAGTTTAGGGAGGATGTTGCCTTCACCTCACTGTACTAGGGGGATTAAAACTCTAACCCAAAGATTGGGTAAAGTGTGGCCATCACCCCAATGCTCTTGGAGGGTGAGGTCTGGAGCTTGGTCGCCAACCAGATGCTTGATGAGGGTAGAACCAAGAAAATGGCTGTTGGGTAAGCCTGTGGAAAAGGTGGGTCCTCAGGAGGCCTCAGGAAAAGAAACCATCCTCTTAAGAATGATTCTCAGACTTTGAAATGGAACGGGTATTCCCTGCAGGTTTACTGAACTGTAGAGAACCCTTGACTCATGTTTCCCTCCCAATTTCTCCTTATGGTAATGAAAATGTTTTTCCTTTGTCTGTCCATTTGTGTATTGGAAGCAGATAATTTTTTTGTAAGTTTCAGAGGTCTACAGCCAGATGGGACTTTGTCTCAAGACAAACTGTATTTTCATAAACTGATTGTGATATGATTCTGTATTTAGCATTGTACTGATTTAGGGGTTTTTTGAATATTGTAATGTCTTTTTGGAATTCAGAGGGGGAATAGAGCAGTTTGATATTATTTATGAATTCCAAAAAATAGATATTGGATTATGTTTGTAAACTGATTTGTTCCTCTGGGCATATAAGATTATATTGGATTCAGAAGTTTCACTTTTACTTGGTTAAATGATTGGGGCTTTGGGCCACGGCAGTAGGATGTTGAGTCCCCGCCCACTTGGTGGACAGGTACTCACAGAGAAACCGTACTGCAGAGAAGGGAGGTTGGAGTTTTGATCCTGGAGCCTGGGAAGTAAACACATAGAGAAGCAGATACTTGAGGAAGGAAAGAAGTCTCCATTAAACACAGGTAGAGGCCCCGGGAAGAGAGACAAACTGTTCACCTGATCGTCTACAGCTGGCCTTGTGGGGAGAGCAGAGTTGCTGAGCCCGAAGAGAAATGAGCCCCAGGAACAGAGAAACCCAGGAAGCCTTATCCCTTGCAGACATCAGCAGACATCTTGCTCCAACGTGTGACAACAGACTTTGGTGAGGGAAGTAACTTAAGCTTTATGGCCTGGAAACTGTGGGCTACTACCCCAAATAAATACCCTTCGTAAAAGCCAACAGATTTCTGGTATTTTGCATCAGCACTCCTTTGGCTAATACAGATGCCTTTAGAGAAATTATTTTATTAAAACTAAATTAGGCGTTCTTAACATTTTTTTGTTCCATGGACCCTTTTGGCAGTCAGGTGAAAACCACAGACCCTTTACTAAGTCCACACTGTGTATTATTTAATAAACAGATCACACCCATACCAACATGTGCCCATAAGCATAATGTTTTTTTTTTTTTTTTTTTTATTTCAATTCAAGCTTATGGACCCCTGGTTAAGAACCCCTGGAACTAAATGGCGTAGATGATTGTGAAACACTTTAAACTCGAATTCAATGATAAGCAATCAATAGCTGGTTTGAATAATTATTTCATTTTGTTCTCTGTTTCTCAGAATTTACTTCTGAGAAATTTATTTGACTATTTGATTTTGTAAACAGTCTTACTTTTGTAAACATGAGAACTCAGTCCTAGGTGACATATAAATGTTACCATTTTAATTTTTATAATACCACAGATTTCCTATCATAGGACTACTCAAGAGGAGAATTGAGATAATCAAATAATTTAGACCTCAGTTCCATTTTCTTTTTATATTAATATATGTTTTTCAAAAGCTGATAATAGTGCATGGAGTTCTTCTTAAAGGATGATCTGCTATATGGTACATGTTTACAGAATTAACAAGGAAGGAGAAGAAAAAAGGTTTCCAGGACCTATATTGTTATTAGTGAATTATATCATATTTTATCATTAATCATCATCTATTATGTCATGTTTGTTCTCCATCTGGTTGGGTATCAGGTATGATGTTGAATAGTTTCAGTACATTCATTCTTAACCAGAGACTACAGGTAGTGAGCAGATTAGGTTACCCTGTGACTATTTATCATCTCTATTAATTGTTTGACAAATCATTATTGACTACCACTCAAAGAATGACAGATGGCCAATAAGGTGTTAAATAGTATTTTCTGCACTTTTGTGATCTCTTGATAGATCTTACATTAAAAAATTTAAAAATAAGAAACATACCACTTTTAAGGGAATGAATGAATGATGTTACAAAATCAAGGTATGAAAAATTATAATATGAAAATGAAGCCTTATTTAAAATAGAGGAATGAAGATCAAATTAGCCTTAAATGCCCATGTAATTAAGAGTTGTTTTCAGAAATTTTTGCACTTCTGTGATACTGAGTGTGTTAGAAGAGAGTTCTAGTAATCAATATTACAACAGTAGGAGAGCAAACCTGGGAAAGAATCCAGCCACTGGAAATATCCACGTACAAATGCTTTTTGCATGGAATAATGAAAGGGAAACAAATGTGGATTTATCTTCTTTTCCAGTGCTTTTATGCATATGAAATTTCAGTAGAGCTTGAGGAAAAGAAATTAAATAATAGAACATGTTTCATTATTTTCACCTTTAAAAACTTCAGAAAAGGAGTTCAAACCTCAAAAACTTTTTGATCTAGAAAAAAAAATTTTTTTAATTAAAAAACATTAGAAATGATAATGCAGAATTACCCAAATACTGGGAATCTGAACCTAGGAAATGATGACCAATGGTTTGTAAGCAACCCACAGCAAAAAACTTATTTCCCACTTCCCCTCATTTCAACTTGTATCTGTCTTATTCATCTGCACCTAGCTATATTAATTAAAGTAAGGCAAGCTATCATAAAGAATAAACCTCAAAATATCAGTGACTTGAGACAACTGAAGTTTAGTTCTTGATCAGGTTACACTTCTGATGTTCCTACTTAGAAGGTGGCTTTACATCATCTAGGAATTTAGAGACTCCGATTTTTCAATCTTGGGACTTTCCTATTTCTTAGTCTTCTGGACTTTTCTGTGCTGAGCAAAAAGGGAAAAAAGAGGATAGAGAAGGCATTCATACTTCTTAACCATCTTTTACCAGAAGTGACAGATCACTTTAATTAATATATCATTGGCTAAATAAAAAGTCATGGGACCCTACTTAAATGCAAGGGATGCTGGGAAATGTTTCTGTCTGAGCAGCCAGATCCCAGTCACTACCTATACTGTAAAAAGAGAAGCATATTATTTTGGTGCGTGGTTAACTATCCCTGACATAATAGTGTCACAGGTGTTAAATATATATTTGTGAAATAAATGAATGACAATGACATTTACTTGGACTACCCTTATGTGAGAGAAAAGGATCATCAAGATGAGGGGTTAATCTTTGAAAATCATGGTGTTTTCTCTCTTGTATAATGGCAACAGGTAGAAAGATGCCAGCTGCCTTTCAGCTTCATCACACTTTGAGAATCTTCTTTCCCTCTGCTCCCTTTTGTCTGACAAATTCTTTTTTAAATCTAACCATCAGATCACAAATTTCACAAGGATGACATGCAATTGCATAGAATATTTTCTATTTCAAAACCCAAAACTACTTATGCATTCCATGAAGCTCTCCTTGACTAACTGAATCCATTGTTCTTCTAATGTTGTCTTTCATTTCATTTCTGAAGTATGTCCTCATTCAGAATAGCATATTCTTAATTTCTGATTGATCTTTAATCAGCTGTGTCTCCTGCTATATTACTCTTAGGATTTTTATTTCCCCTCTAGTTCCTTCCTTCACCACAATCTCTCCACCAAATATTTAAGTATATCAACAAACATCTACATGTTGCAAGGAAATGGCTCCGAAAAATATCTTCCAGTGAATTAAGTCCTTGAAAGACTCACTCTGTTAAAATATATAGATTATTTATTGGTCAAAATGATGATACTGGGATCTATGGGTGAGGATTTGAGAGAGGTATATTTTTGTGCAATATAAGCAGACACTTATAGGGAGGCAATAGGGTAGAGGATGTGTAAGTCCATTGAGGGTTGTGGGCCACACTTGTGGGAGATGTTTGTGTGGGATGTGGTGGGAGGTGTGGGAGGTGGGCAACATAGGAATCCCAGGGAGTTCCGTGTAATAGTTTCAGTAATCTAAGCACCTCTTAAAATATATTTATATATATATAAATAACATTTTTGTAAGCAAATGTACATATATGCATATATATTTATATATCATTTTACAAATAGTGCTATGTATTGTGAAAATTTTTATTTTTACCCACAATAAAAAATAAATTAATTAATTAAAAAAAAAAAAAAGGTACACTAAACTTGGAATTCAAAGACCTTGACTGACACCTCAGCAATATCACTTATTGCCTGTGTAATTTCAGACAGGTGTCTTATCCCTGTCTGCATCTTAGTTTCCTGATGTGAAAATGAGGATTATCAATAACAAGGTTCTCTTTTCCTATAGTGTTTATATGAATATCAGAGGCTATATTGGTGAGATACTCTTCTAAATTGCAATGTTCTATTCAAATTAGAGCTTTCTTAATGAAACCATTTTTCTTGCCATGCTTATAGATTCTCTTTAACCTGAAGCATTTGGCCATATACCCTGGTTTGTTATGTTAGCTAGAAGTTGGATTAAGTGTAATCTAGGGTCCAGTCACATTGTGAGATAATCTGGTTTTATTCAATTTTGCAGGTGAGGAAACCAGAGAGGTAAAGTCATTTACTCAAGCAAAATGTATGAGACAGAGCAGTCTTACTCTTAAAAAACAACAGACTTTTTCTGGAATCATGTGCGCTTCGGCCTTAGCTTTACCTGGGCTCCCTTTGACCCTTGCCATCAATTTATTTGTAGTTGTTTTCTTGATTGGCGTGGCCTTCAGCACCTGCTCTCACCCTCATACACAGTATCTCCTCCATGCTCGAAAAGGTCTAAGTAATACACCTATCAATATCCTGATGGCTCAGATGTTTTTTAAGAGATAAACAATTCGGATGACTGTTTTACTTAGTTCTCAAATATTGCACGTGTTCTAAGCAGAAGCTTTATTCAGTATGGTCATCTAGGAATTGAACTAGAATCGGAACAGTTAACGACAATGCAGAGATGATCTGTACCAATGAGTAAAATATTAGAACATGATTTTATAATAATTCATGACTGACTATATAAATTAAAATCAAGAAAAACATATCCTTACCACAGAAGCATTTGTAAAGATTAATTTATGTAGATTCTTAAAGACACATTTCCTGGTATCAAAGGAAATATTTCCAATTAAATAAGCTTTCAGTAAATATTTTCTTTTTTTATTAGAGAAGTTGTGGATTTACAGAAAATCATGCATAAAATACAGGATTCCCATATATCTCCCCACCACCAACACCTTGCATTGGTGTGGAATATTTATTACAATTGACAATAGCAATTTCGTAATTACATTATTTTATAACAGCAGTTACTCTTGTTACAATTGATGAAGGATTATTAAAATAGTAGTCTTAACTATCGTCCCTAGTTTACAGTAGATTTATTTTTCCCATATACCACCCTTTTATTAACACCTTGCATCAGAGTCATACATTTGTTATAATTAATGAAAGAACATTCTTATACTTGTACTATTAACTATAGTACATTATCTAAATTCAGGTAAACTGTATTATACAGTCCTATGTTTTATCTTTTAATTTTTACTCTAGTAACATATACAATTCCCTTTTTAACCGCTTTCACCTATATAATTCAGTGCTTTTAGTTACAGTCACAATAATGTGCTACCACGACCACCATCCATTTCCAAACCTTTACAATCAATCTAAATAGAAATTTTGTACAAATTAAGCATCAACTCCCCCTTCTCTAACCACAATCCTGGTAAAATGTGTTCTAGATTATAACTCTATGAGTTTGCTTAGTAAAATTAGTTCATATCAGTGAGATCATATAATGTTTGTCCTTTTTGTGTCTGGCTTATTTCACTCAGTAAAATGTCCTCAGGTTTCATTCATGTTGTCACATGCATCAGGACTTCAAATCTTTTTATGGCTGAATAATATTCCATTGTATGTATGTAGCACAATTTGCCCATCCATTCATCGGTTGATGGACACTTGAATTGCTTCCCTCTTTTGGCAATTGTGAACAATGCTGCTATGAACATAGGTGTCCAAATATCTATTCCAGTCTCCACTTTTAATTCTTCTGGGTATACCTAGTAGCAGGATTTCCGGGTAATATGATAATAACTTAACTTCCTGAAGATCTGCCAAATTGTCTTCCACAGAGGCTGTACCATTTTACTTCCCCATCAAGGATGAATGAATTTACTATGTAAAATAATTCAAGGAAGATGGCTTTCCTACTCAAATTAGGTAGCTTAATATGTTGGAGACAGAGTGGGTTGAAAAATGTCAGTTGGATCAGTTACTGATCACTTGGTCTCTTAGTTTGATTCTCTCAATCTGTGTAGTACTTGGCATGGGTCAATAAATTTCTACAGGAGACATGGAATAACATGATTTTCCCTGGTAGTTTGTGGTTATCTTCAGTGAGATTACCAAGTCTTAAATTGTAAATATTCTCCTATCTATATAATGTCACCATGGAAATACGCTGGTCCTCCAACCCCTAATTTGGTAAAATTAGTTGTGCCCTGTGTTCTAAATATAGAAAAGAGCACATTATATAATTTTAATAGAACAAATAATGCAGAACAAAGATTTACAGTGAAATTATAATGCATTGATCTGTTTCTTTTAACACACCATAGTTGCCAATATTGAAAAATAATAGTTAGAAAATGCTGTCCCTTGCACATTTGGAAAAAAAAAATCATCCCTGTAGTCTTTGAAACATTCTGTTTACTATTTCATTGAAAATTTCATTTGGGACATGGAAACCCCAGTCAAAAATTCTGCTGATAGAATCTCCTGATGTATAAAATCAGGCAGCATTTTTAACTGGTTTATTATATTTCTTACACAGGTGGTTAGCAGCTATATAAAAGATATTTTGCCTAAAATTTTATAGCTATAAAATGCTTCTTAAAGCTGTAGTTTGATCATGATCACAATCCTACAAATACTTGCGAATAACTTTATGAAATTTGAGCATTTTTCCCATCAACTAAAATGCTTGATATGACACATTATTATTATTATTTTAATTCACTATGCAATGAGAGAGCTGAACTAAATCTATATAACATATTAATTGCAGTTAGCTAAGGTTGTTCTTCTTAAGGCTTTGCTCATTATATTTCAAGATACATGTCTGGTTCTAGATAAGACATTCTTCTTGGGAAATTTTAAAATTTTCAAGGATTTCCTTCTTTTTATTCTTGAAAGTGCATACTATGACTATCAAAAAACAGAGCATCCTCTCAGAGTAGACATTCCTGCGCATCTGCATAGCTCTGGGATTTGTGACAGGTACCTTTGAGTTTCAGCCATTTTAGCTGTCCACTGGAATCTAAGGGGCCAGATTCTTCCAGTTAATATGTAAGCAATTCTAAGTCAGAATTGAACAAATTGTTGTTTCCCCACTTTTCCATGTGGCATATTTGCAAATTATTTTCTGGAGTTGTCTTTTGTACATTTTACTCATTCTACAAATAGGATGCTAGACTTTGGAGATTAAAAAAGCAACAAGGTAATAAAATTGAGAAGAGATACAGACATATAGCTACTTATTTATGATATATTACATAGTACAACATTGTGTTCTATCATCTGACAATTTGGTTAGTCCCATGGAAGATGTACAGTAAGATCCATATGTAGGATAACATATCATGAAATAGATGAATAGGAAGGTTGTTGGGGTCTTATGGGTTCAAATTTAAAGATTGAGGTTGAATTTGAAGATGAAGAAAATGGAGAGAGAGCAAGAGGAACAAAAGAAAGAGATAGATAGGAGGAGGTAGGAAAGGTATATGAAAGCAGGTAGAAAACAAGAATTAGAATGACATTTGTGGGACACTGTGTAGCAAACTAAAGCAGGTCAGTTTAGCAAGAGCATAAATTAGTAGCTATTGGATAATTTTCTTATACATTTTAGATACGTGTAGCCAAAACTTGTAACCTACTTGAAAGCATTTAAAGGTCTCACTACATAACCTATAGGACATTCTCCTTTTCTGAACTCTGGCAGCTACTACTACATATTCATTGTCAATTATACATGAACATCCCTGTCACATTTTAAAAATTCCTTTGACTGTCTTATACTGCAAATAAGTCTTATTACTTTAATTTTCACACACATAAACTCTTTGGGGGCAGATATTAAATTAATAATGTCATGCATGTGATACAGTGTGTACATTCTTAACATATAGCTGATATTTAATAGTATTTTTTCATTAGATTAAGTTCTCTATGTGGATACTTATTTTATTATTCACAAGTAATCACCTCTAAAATGAATCTGCAGGACTGTTGAAATCTTTCGACTACAAAACTAAAGTAAGTCATTTTGGGCTTAAAGTTTGTTGAATTACCTTGATTTCTGATTTCAACGACAGAATTACTCAACCTCTGCTGTTATTGATGTTGGAAGTCATGGACCCTGGGTGATAAATGGGGAAAGTGTCATCATACCCTTCACCATTTAAAATAGATCTCCTGTTCATAACAGAAGTTTTATAAATACTTGCAAAGGTTATTTGTCAGTCAATTGCCAGTTGTCAATCATCTCTCAATTACCCACGTATGAATTATTCAGAGCTGGTTTAATCCCAGGCTGATTTCTTTTACCTCCAAGCACACATCTGATCTCACTCTCTGTTCCAACAATTGATATGTGCTTAGGGAATGCAGGCTAATTTTAATGTTAGCCTGAACAAACACTTAAAAAGCTAAATCTGTTTTCTAAAAATAATTAATGCATTCCCAAAGACAAATATGTATCATCTTTGCATTATCAGATGTGTTGGATTGCTTAATACCATGGCTCATTTCCTTGATAATCAAAAGTATAATAATCCCCATACTTATACTGTTTACAACTTTAGGTGATAAATTCTTAATCAGCAGCCAAGCCTTTTTCATTTTAGTTTTCTGTAGTGTTCAGAACAGCATTGCTATACCAGAAGATATGGATCAGCACAAAAGACAGAATTCTTTCCTACAATCTTTACTTCTTGGGTTAGGATACTTACTGGGTTGTACTCTCTGCTCTCAACAATGCCTGCCTCGCAGGGAACTGCTCATACCTGATCCACAGGTGGAATCCAGGCTGCCATTTTATGCATTACAGCCACCATTTTCCCGGTCCTCATTTTTTGGCCACAGATGGATAACTGATTTAAGCTAGATGATTATAATTCTTTCCTAAGAATTGGAATTGGGATCCAGGGCAAGAAACTCTCTTTAGGTGCTTGGATTTATGTTATGTGAATTCAGAATATGTGGGTGGCCATGTTTTCTGGCTTATGAACTGGAAGGCAGAGGGAACAATGCTCAAAAGAGAGGAAAAGGAAAAAATGCTCAAAAGGTAGAGACTGTTTGCCTAGCTTCCCATGATCTGGTTTAGAATCTTTTGGATGCTCTGTTGCAATTCTGTTCTTGAATGCTGTGAAACTTCTCTGTGTTCTTATAATATAAAATTAAGCATGACAAAATTTGTTCCTATATCCTGCAAATAATATAGAAATCATCTAGTCTAATCCCCTTATGTTACAGGTAAGGACATTGAGTCCAGGGAGGTTAGGTCATCGGGACAAGGTCACATCGAATTAGTATTAGAACCAGGGAAAGGACACATACCTCCATATTCCAGATAATCGTTCATTTTGATCTAATTCAATACGTTTCTCAACCCTAAAAAAAAAAAAGTAAATTTAGAACTAGTAAATAGATCTCTTACTAAAATAGTCATCATTCACTGGATGAATGCCTACTATGTACTATTTGCATTCTAGGCTCTAGAAAGATGATTCTAACTTCATGAAGTTTATACTGTGAAAATTATACTATTCATCAATATAATCAAGATCCTTTGTACTTTTCTGGTAATTTAGATAGATTTGTACAAATATCTCTTTGCTGAGTCTTCCCTGCATCAAAGTTCATGAATATGCAGAATGCTGGCTGAAACCACAGGTAGAATTAGGTCCCCATGGGATGCAGAGCAGCCAGCTGGTCTCTAGGGCACAATGGTAAAGGGAAATACATCAGAAGGCATTGTAGAGCATATTTACACAATTTGTGCCCCATGGCTCAACCCTGCCCATTATATCAGCACACTGAGAAAGCTTAAGGTATTCTAACTCCTCAGAGAAAAGAGTAGTTGTAAATGTGTACTGGGCTTCTTGCCCTCTTTTTCTTTGATTTTTGTCATGACTCTCTTGTTAATCGCTGTAGACCTCCTGGCATCATTCAGCTGATAATTGTGCCCTAGAATTTAGAGTTCATATTATTTTAAACTTTTATGAGCTACATTTGCAAACACAATAAATTCAACTCATTCACCTCACATTTGAAACCTTCCATGATTTCGCTACAGGTATCCTTATATATATAAAAGAATTCAATAACTGGTAACTGAAAAAGATCTTTATGGTTTCCTTTTAAACTATATACCCCCCAGCCAAATCAAAATGTGTATCTATTCACTAAAATGTCATCCACCACCCCCATGGTTCTCTTCCATCTAAATCTTTGCCTCTGCAATTAAATGAACCAGGAGCACCTTCCTTCCCATCTCTGAACTTGTGGTACGCTAAGCACTGTTGTTCTACCTTTTTCATTGCTAGCATGGCCTTTTTAAAGAAGCTGAATATTCCAGATATGTTCTTGTCTTACCTTTTTATCACTAGGTTATGTAAGTATGTGATCTCTGATGGTTAGTTTTAAGCGTCAACATAGCCAGGCTACCGTACCCAGTTATTTAATCAAACAGTGATCTTAGTGAAGCTAGGTTATATTGTAGATGTGGGTAACATCTACAATCAGTTGACTTTAAATAACGAAGATTATCCTTGATAATGTGGATAATCTTCATTCAATCAGTTGAAGGCCTTAAAAACAAAGACTAAGGTTTCCCAAAGAAGAGGGAATCTGCCTCAAGACTGTAGTATCAACTCCTGTTTTCAGTCTGCCGTCTGCCTTAAAGATTTCAGACTTGCCAGTCCCCACTTGTGTGAGCCAATTAAAATATATATATATATGTATATATATTTATATATATCATTTCAGTTCTGTTTTTCTAGAGAACCCTGACTGATACATGGCCCTATTCTGACCAAGGGACTCTGAGGAGAAATGTGCTAGGAAAGAATTTATTCCATAATAAAATTAAAAGGCACAAGGAAAGCCCTTTGCCTTCCCTTCTGCTTTAGCTGTAAACAACTTGCTCTTCTGATCGGGTAGTCGAGACAATCTCAGAGAAGCCCACTTAGAGTCCTGGCATCATTGAGCCATGCAACCAATCCTGGTGCCAACTACCTCCAGACTTCTTGTTACAGAAAAAAAAACAATTTCCTTTTAAAGCCACATTAACTAGGTATTTTGATATTTGAACAAATCCATGTCAACTAATGTATAACTCCAATAACCCTTTACTTCTATCTCTATATGTTCAGCCCTTTATACCTTAGTTATAACTTACATTTATAGTAAACTTTATAAAGAAGTCAGGTGCTGTTCTTCCATGTTATATAAGAACACACTGAAGTTCGAAGCAAAATCTTATCCAAAGGTTCAAAGCTAGAATGCTGATTTTAATCTCATGGCATCCTTGAGGGATGGTTTCTCTTAGATAATTAGCCAGATGCCAGTAATTTTTAATGTTTAATTTTTACGTGCTCCTCCTTCACAAATAGCCTTCCCATCAGAAATGTATGTTTAAGGCTATGCTTCTGTGAATGCTAGTTCGTCAGTGACTTCAAAACTTGTAACTGTGCCTGGCCATGGCTTACCCATAAAGAAGATACTATTGATTGTCTCCCATGTTAAGATAGTCTGTGGTATTTCTCAGACCAAGTGAGAAGCAGTAGAGCTTGCTAGTCATGTGCACAGACTTGTGTCAGAATGTTGAGTTCATAACCTGGCTCCACATTAATTAGCTGTATGGCCAAGGCAAGGTACCATAGAAGCTTGAGAAAAAAAATATGAAGCCACATCTTTTTCTCAAGTTCACTATGATATATTACCTCACCTATTGTAGTAGGAAAGGATGTAAAAATGTGTGTCTTTGTAACCTGAGAATACCAGCTCAATATCTTAGACAGAGTAAGTGCTCACATTATGTTTAAATGATTAAACATGATAAATCCAAGCTTACTTTTATAAAGATCAGTATTTAGTAATACAAATTTCCTGGAGAGGATCTAGAAGGACAAATAATAGTTACTAGTTTATTGTGGGTACTAAGCCCACTTTGCTAGCATTCTCACCTCATATGTCCCAATATCATAGGAATTATAACTAAGGCAAACTATCTTTTGTAGGACCCCAAAATGTTACAGTGCTAGAACGTTGATTGGGCTTCCAATAATATAAAAATGCATATCTGCCCACAGGTGCCTAGAAGTTTACTTGCCATGTTAGCCTCTTACAGCTCACCCTGGCAGGGCTTCTTTGCTCTTTCTTTTTAATAAGCCTTTTTTTTTTTTTTGTGGCCACAGTTCCTTTTAGAATCTTATTTGCTCCATGATACACCAGAATCTAGTTCGTTCAAGGAAAAAGCAAATCAAAAAGTTATTAAAGCATGTATCGCTATTTGACAAGCCCCTCTGGAACCATTGAGCTTATGACCATGGTGAGTCTTCAGGAAGGTTTTTATTTCACAAATCACTGAGCCTTTCCAAGCCACATGCTGTTTTGTAATTAGGGGTGATATTATCTGTGATAGAAACCCAGTACAGAAGAAAACAGTGAGACTAATATAGACAACCAGCTGTTGTTTTTCTGCCACTGTACTGGTTGGCTTAAACTATGTTGCCATCAAAATTTATTTTGAGCCAAAACCTTTTCCTCACAGTAATACAATGGCAAACAGAATAGTGTGCCATCCTGCTGGATTTCCATAGCAATAGCTAACATTTGTGTGGGACTTTAAGATTGACATGTGCATTTGTAAATTCATCTTGTTTGATCCTCACAATATCCCCGTGAAGTAGGACATTTCGAAAAGTAGGACATTTTCGAGGTGAAATAGATATGGGCAGCTTAAGTGACTTGTCCAACTCCCATTGGTAGGACTGTAGTATCTATCTGCCATCTGCACGGTTCTTCATCAACCATCATCATCATCATCATCCATGCCTTAGCATTTTAATACCTGTGGGAGTTCCAGCTGGTTCTTCTTTACGCTTTTATATGATCTATGCTGGATTTTCTACTTTTGCCTATGTAGGGATTATTTGAATAACCCCAACCAGCATTCACCCTCCAGCCACCTTTGACTGGGGTTCATTGGTAGGTCAGCCCAAGTTAATTGTTTAATTCCAAATTGCTGTTCCCTGCTGAGCTAACAGAATCAGGAGGATCAGATGGCACTAATCCCTCAGAGAAATTTCAAATCAGGACAACATGGCTATTTTAGAGATTTCTCCCTTGGTAACTGCCTTCTCACTACAGTTCAGTAGTTTTAGATTTGGAGACTATTCAAGACTGAGGTTTACCAAATGAAAATGCATCAAGGAAATTTTTAGAAATTGTCCATCTTTTAGTTTTCATTTGTCTACAGGAAAGTTCCTCAATTTTACTTATCTTTGCATTGCTGCAAACCTGCTGGTATTGTAGATACTGCTTCCTGACAGCTGGGACACAAACATATTTATAATCATTATTTCCATTCCTTTAACACAACCTTTGGACTGTATTGACTATTTGTTCTTAGCTAATACTTGCTTGGCATCCTTAAATTGTCCATTACAATATTGGCAAACAATTTTAGCATCCTTACCTTTCTTACAAGGCATGCACAAATGAAAGCTATGCAAGTTTTCTGGTGAGAATATGAGTGCTGATATTTTTTGGCATTCCTGATATTTCTTTGTGTTCATAGGGAGTAAAGACTGCTGTTTTTACACTGTTGCCACTGCCAGCACTTTTTGAAAAGACAAAGACAAGGTAAATATTATAGGCAATATTGAAAGATGTATTTCAAAGGATATGTATTCCTTTAATCCTATTCCTGCTGTTCCTTCACCTCTTTTCCTTCCTCCCATCTTTCTTTCTGCCTTTTATTCTCTCTGGTGTTGGCTCTGATGCTTTGCAGAAATCTAATATTGGCATTAATTCCAGAGGAAACTTGGTTCAATTAAAGGATCTTTGTCCCCAGTTTAAATTAAAATTCTAAATCAAGGTATGGCAAAATAATTGGAAAACAAGAACGTTCCTCTTCTAAGACATGTGGTTTCATTAATACTGAAAAGATGTAGGCTCCTCTTTGTTTTTTCCAATTTTTCACAGTCATTTCTTAAGCTTGGGATATATGCATCGAAAGAAATTACAAAACGTTACTGAAGATACTTAGGACTGTTCTGAGAAGAGGGCCTGAACCTTCAAATTTAAAGTGAAATAATACGAGTACAGAATCAGTATCATATATGTCTTGCTATTAGAGATACAGTTACAATGGCCTTCCATTAATTTTGGCAAAATGCCTACCCTATATTCATTGGCAAACTGTAGTACCTTCCAGCCTTATGCCTTAGATTCTCTTTTCTAGTACATTTGTATGAATGACTCAAATGTCATCTCCTCAGAGAAGCCTTCCAATCATCATGCTAATTTATGTCCCTCTGTTATTCTCCATCACAGCACCCTATATGTCAATTGTTGCATTAAACACAGTGTGCAATTATTTTTCTCTATACTTGATTTTGTCTTTCTTTTCCAACAAAATGTAATCTTCATGAAGCTAGAAATGTTGTTTGTCTTATTTCCATTTCATTCCTAGTAACTTATGTGAGGAATGGCACATAGCAAGAACCCAATAAATATTTGTTGAATGAATTAGTGAATACAAAGAAGTGTGAAATCCTGAAGCTGTTGATATCTGCTTTAAATTTTTGTACAGTTTTATTGAGGAACAATTAACATATGATAAACTGTTCCATATATAAAGCAAACTATTTGATGAGTTTTACTTCATACATGCAGACAGAAACCATCACCACAATTAGGATTACATAACAATCACCCCAAATGTTTTCCCCTACGACTTTAACATTCCTTCCTCCCTACCCTCCTTACCCATCACCAGGGAAATACCACTATGCTTTCTGTCATTATAGATTTGTTTTCATTATTAGACTTTTATATACATGGAATTAGGCATATGTAGTCTTTTTTTAATAATGGCCATTCTATGTGGTATGAGATCATATCTCATTGTCAATTTGATTTGCATTTCCCTAATAGCTAGTGATACTAACATTTTTTTCATGTGCTTTTTGGTCATTTGTATTCCCTCTTTAGAGAAATGTCTACTTAAGTCTTTTGTCCATTTTTAAATGGGATTGCTTGCTCTTTTATTGTTGAGTTGTATGATCTCTTTATGTAGAATGGAAATCATAACCTTATCAGATATGTGGTTTCCAAATATTTTCTCCCATTGAGTGGGTTGCCTTTTCGCCTTCTAGTCCATGTCCTTTGAATCACAAAAGTGTCTAAGTTTGAGGAGGTCCCATTTATCCATGTTTTCTTTTGCTGTTTGTGCTTTCAGTGTAAGGTTTAAGAATCCATCACCTACGAGTTCATTCATATTTATCACTGAGTAAAATTCCATGGAATGAATATACCACAGCTTGGTATCCATTCACTGTTAATGGACATTTGTTCCCAGTTTTGGATTACTACAAATAAAACTGCAATAAGCATTCACATACAAGTCTTTGTATGAACATATGCTTTTATTTCTGTTGAGTGAAAACCCAAAGGTAGGTTGGCTATGTCATATGGTAGGTATTTGTTTAAATTTTTAAGGAACCTCCAATATACCAAAGATCTCAGGCCATTTTGCATTTCCACCATCATTATATGAGAGTTCCAGTTTTGCCACATTCTTTTCAACATTTATTTTGTTTAATCTTCTCAATTTAGCCATTCTTGTGGTACTGTAAAGCTATCTCATTGTGGCTTTAATTTGCATTTCCCTAATGAGTAATGATGTTTAGAATATTTGCATGTACTTATTTGCCATCTGTACAGTGAAGTGTCTATTCAAATCTTTGGTCCATTTCCTTTATATTGAATTGTTTGTCTCTCTATTATTGACTTGGAAGTTTTTTATATAGTCTATCTATTAGTATATTATCAGATATAAGTTTTGCCAACCTGCAGCTTGCATTCCTCCAATCTGTGGCTCTCCTTTCCATTTTTATAACTGTATTTTGAAAAGCAAAAGTTTTTAATTTTAGGGAGGAAAAGAGAAGATTAGGTGTAACATGGGGCATTTTGGGGAGATTGGATTTGTTCTTCATGATATTGCAATCAAGGATATAAGGCAATATACATTTTGTCAAAACCTATAAAATTGTGTGGTGCAAAGTGTAAACCAGAATGTAAACTATAGACCATGGTTAGTAGCAATACCTCAGTAATTTTTCATCAGTTGTAACAAATGTACCACACAAATGACAGATGTTGTTAATGAGGGAAAATTTGAGAGGGGGAAGGGGTGGGGTATATGGGAATTCCCTATAATTTTTATGACAATTTTATTTAATCTAAATGTTCTTTAAAAATAAAGAAAAAATAAGTTTTTAATTTTAATAAAGTAATTTTAATTTTTAATTTTTTGATTTTTGGGCCATGTTTAAGATACCTTGACCAAACACGAGATCACTAGAATTTTTCCTTCCTTCTAGAAATTATATATATATATATATCTGTGGTCACTTTGAAGTTAATTCTTGTATATAATAGGATGCAAATTTTGTATATGGTATGTTGTTAATTTTCTATATGATTGTTTGACTGATTTCAAGTGGCTATCCAATTGTTCTGCCACCATTTGTTGACAAGATTCTAATTTTCCCATTGAAATTCCTTGACATTTTTTTTTTCAAAAATCAGTTGACCATATTTGCATGGCTCTATTCCTGAACTCTCTATTATATTCCATTTATTTGTCTTTTTAACAATATTGTACTGCCTTGATTACTGTAATTCTATAATGTCTTAAAATCCAGTAGTAAAAATCCTCCAAGTTTGTTTTCTTTTTTTCAATGTTTTTGTCCTTTCATTACAATATAAATTTTGGAATCAACTTGTCAATTTGTACAAAAAATTCCCACTAGGATTTTGAATGGTATTCAATTAAATCAATAATAAATTGGGGGATAATTTAAAATTTAAAAATATTGAGTGTTCTAGTGATGGACATTCATGTAAGTTTTTTTTTAATTTCTTTGAGCAATGTTTTGAACTTATCATCCAAGTCTTTCAAGATTTTGTCAAATTTACCCCATAATTCATAATTTGATGCTATTTTAAATGCTATCTATATTCACATATAAATGGATACTACTTCAAAAATGAAACAAACAAACAAACAAAAAAAATCCTAAAAAATAAATAAACAGACCATTAGTGAACTTTGGGAAAATTTTAAGTGGCATAATGTATGTGTAATTGGAACCCCTGAAGGAGATAAGAGAGAAAAGAACAGAAAAAAATATTTGAGGAAATAATGGCTGGATTTTTTCAAATTTCATGAAAACTATAAATAAACAGATCTAAGAATCACAACAAGCTCCAAGGACATATACATAAAGGAAATTACAACCAAAGCACATCTATATTAGTCAGCCAAAGGGGTGCTGATGCAAAATACCAATAATCAGTTGGTTTTTATAAAGGGTATTTATTTGGGGTAGAAGCTTACAGTTACCAGGCCATAAAGCATAAGTTTCTTCCTTCACCAAAGTCTGTTGCCATGTGTTAGAGCAAGACAGCTGCTGACATTTGCCAGGTTCAGGCTTCTTGGGTTCCTCTTTTCCCAGGGCTCCATTTCTCTCTGGGCTCAGTTCCTCTGTTTTCTCCACAAGGTCAGCTGTAGTCTATGAGTTTCTCTAGGCTTTGCCTCTCTCCACAAAGCCAGCTTTGAACTGTCAGGCAAATGGCTCGTCTCTTTTCCCGGGGCCTTCTCTCCTTCCTCAAAACCAAGCTCCTCTGTATGCTTACTTCCCGGGGCTCCAGCTCAAGACTCCACATCAGAACTCCAACATCAGAACTCCAACATCAAAACTCCAACTCAAAAACTCCAACTCTGTCCTTTGCCATGTCTTTTATCTTTGAGACCCCACCCACCAAGGGATGGGGCTCAACACCCAACTGATGTGGCCCAATCAATGCCCTAATCATAACGTAATCATGCCCAGATGAACAGACCAGTTTATAAGCATAATCCAATATCTATTTTAGGAATTCATAACGATATCAAACTGCCAAACTGCTACAACATCAAAATCAAATTGCTTAAAATCAGGGATAAAGAAACTTTCTCAATAGTAGTCTGATAGAAACACTCATTACATTCAAAGTAGCAAAGATAAGATGTCAGAAGATTTCTTATCAGAAACAAAGCAAACCAGAAGATTGTGAAGCAACATATTCCAAGTATGGAAAGAAAAAGTCTATCAACCTGGAATTTTATATAGAGCATTAATATATTTTTATAATGAAGGCAAAATAAAGACTCTTTGGGCATAAATATGCTGCAAGTGTTTATTACCAGCAAAGCTGCACTACCAAAAACTATTAAAGTAAATTCTATAGGCAGAAGGGAAATGTTATAGAAATCTGGATCTTCACAGAAGAATGGAAAGCACTGGAAATAGGAAGTTTGCTTGTAAATATATAAGAGTTAAGTCTCTTAAAAAGATGATTGTTTAAAGCAAAAACAATAACAATATGTAATGTGGTTTATAACACATGTGGAAGTAAAATTATAAGATTATAAGATAACAATAGCCCAAAGTATAAGAAGGGAAGAATAACATATGTTTTTAAATAACATACTTGAATAATATTAATTAAATATGGACTGCACTATAAAGGTGTATACTATAAACTCGAAAACAACCACTAGAAAATTTGTAATAAATAAGCCAACATGAAAGATAATGTATAATTATAATAAAAAGTCTTAATCCAAACTAAGGCAGTAAAAGAGGGAACATGGAATAAAGAGCAGGTGTCACAAATAGAAAACACTTAGCAACAGTGTGTATTTAAAGGCAACTCTATCAATAATCACAGTAAATGCAATGGACTAAAAGCCCCTACTAGAAGGCAGAGGTTGTCAAAACGGTTTTCAAAAAGCCAGATCCAATTTTATGCTGCCCATAAGAAATCCACTTTACATTCACTTTTCATTTTAAATTAGTAATTTCTAAAATTCTGAATGTACACCTGTATCAATGTCTAATTGCATCTTGCACCAAGTTCTTCTTCTGATATATCCAGGTTTAAATGGAGTTCTTGCTTCATAAGCCTTCTCTCAATAACAGAGAATGTATATAAAAGTTTGGACATCAAATAATTTTTCTTATTAAATGCTTTGAATAGAAGTCTCATTTTGATGTAGGGGTATTCTTGAGGCAGAGAGACCCGCATAAAGTCATACAACTTTTATAAGCTACTTTTCTACATCTTGACTTTTTCATCTGTAAAGTGGATAATACCTGAGCCAATCTCATAGAGATGTGAGCAATAGATGGTCTACTCTAACAAAAGTACTTAGCATGATCCCTGGCTAGCATTACTAGTGTAAGGGTAAATAGAGAATGTCATATCAAATGTACTCATCATGAAAGACTATATCAATCAATAAAGGTTAGGTTGAATATGGAGTATTTTCAATGAAATCAAATAAGATTCACTGTGAAAATTTTAGCAAGAGATTTCATTTCCTAGCTGCTAAAACAAATACCATACGATGGGTTGCCTTTAACAATGGGAATGTATTAGCTCATAATTCTGAGAATAAGAGAAGTCTAATATCGAGATGCCAGCAAGGCAATGGTTTTTCTCCAAAGACTGCCAAGTCCTTGAATTCTCTGTCATGTGGCAATGCACATAGTGGCATCTTCTCTTTTTTCTGGGTTCCACTGATTTTCAAATTCTGGATGCTCCCCATAGCTCCTCTCTCTAGGGACTTCTCTATATAGCCATACCTTAGTACTCTACTGCTTTGAAACTCATCACATTTGATACTTGAAGCATTTTGATGCAAAAATTTTGTCCCAGTACTCATCGTTTGTTTGGTACTTGGCACACAAGCTATAAATTGTCGTGACTGGCTACCCTTTCCAGCCAAAAGAAAGGGTCACGCATTAGTCACGTGGTAGCTCTTGCCCTGTGCACATCCCATTGAGGTCTTATCTTAGTTTCTGCGCTCATTTTGTGTATTTTTGTGTTTTTCTTCTCATCATGGGTCCTTAAAAAATGAGGAGTGATAGTGATAAGCAGAAAAGAAAATTACTTCACCATGAGCAAAAAAAAGTAATAATAGGTAAAGAGGAGAGCGGCATTCGCTTTACTGCTCTTGCTAGGAAATACAGTATGGCCTAGAACAACGGTCTCCACCATCATTAAGGATAAAGAAGTGATTAAAAAAGGCCAGTGTTGTGAAAGGAGTTAAAGCAGTACCAAAGCAGCACTGCCAAACACTCAGGAAGTTGAAAAGCTGTTATTAATTTGGGTAAATGAGAAGCACTTAGTGGGCAGCAGTGTATCAGAAGCCATGATATGTGAAAAAGCGAAAGTGTTGCATGTCGATCTTTTGAAAATCAAACAAGAACTGAGTGATGAGACTGTGGAAGTTTTTAAGGCCAGCCATGGCTGGTTTGATAATTTTGAAAAGAGGATTGGCATCCATAGTGTCATGAGGCATGGCAAGGCAGCGAGGACTAATAAAAAGGCTGCAGATGAATTTGTCAGTGAATTTCAAGACTACGTAGAGGCTGAGGGTTTTATTCCCCACGGAGTTTTTAAGTGTAATGAGACTGGAGTTTTTTGGGAAAAAAATACCAAGTAGGACTGTATTAGTCAGGGTTCTCTCGGGAAACAGAATCAGCAGGAGATATCTGTGAATAATATGGAACTCTAAAAGAGTCTCTCACGCGACCGTGGGGACTCACAAGTCCAGGTTCCTCAGGCAAGCTGCAAACCAGGGGCTCCGATGAAAGCCCGATGAAAAGTCGTTGATGAGTCTCTGGGAGAAGTTGTCTGTCCAACGACGAGCTGGGAAATTCTCCCTGAATGTTGAAATCACTTCCACTTTTAAGTCATTCAACTGATTGGGTAAAAGCACCACCCATTGATAATGTAATCTCCCTGATTGATGCAGATGTAATCAGCCATCCACGCAGTAAACTCACTGGTGATCGAAGTCCATAAATGCTCTTGTATTACAATTAGCCCAGTGCTTGCTGGAACAAACACCTGGACACAACTACTTGGCCGAGTTGACACATTAGCCTAACCATCACAAGGACCTACATCACAAAAGAGAAGAAGGCATTACCAGGCCACAAGCCAATGAAGGACAGGCTCACTCTATCGTTGTGTGGGAATTCTAGTGGGGACACAAAACTCAAGCCTCTACTAGCCTATCACAGTGAAAACCTATGAGTTTTCAAGGAGCATAATGTCATAAAAAGCAAACTCCATGTGATGTGGAGGGCAAACAGCAAAGCGTGGGTTGCGAGGTAATTTTCCACTAAGTAGATAAATGAAGTGTTTGGCCCCTCAGTGAAAAAATATTTGTTGGAGAAAGATTTGCCCCTGAAAGCTCTCTTAATTTTGTACAATGTGCCTGCCCACCCTCCAGGCTTGGAGGATGACTTACTGGAGGAGTTCAGCTTCATCACCGTAAGGTTCCTGCTCCCCAACACTACTCTTCTCATCCAGCCCATGGGCCAGCATTTCAAACTGCAAAAAGTTACCAAGACGCTTTTCCAGAGGAGCTTTGAAGTCACCTCTGACACCCCAGATGACCCCCACAGAATTCTGGAAGGAGCATTTCAATGTCCTGCACTGCCTTAACCTTATTGATAAGGCCTGGAACAAAGTCTCTTATAGGACAATGATCTCAGCATGGAAGAATTTGTGGCCAGAAGCTGTGACTGAGAGACTTCAGAGGGTTGGAGGCAGACCCCAAGCCTGCAGGTACAGAGGGTACAGTTGAGCAGGTTTGTATCTTTGGGCCAATCCATGGGTCTGGAGGTCCATGTTGCTGATGTTGAGGAATTAGTGGAGGAACACGGTGAAGAGCTCAGCACTGAGGAGTGGCAGGAACTACAGAAGGAGCAGCAGCAAGTGGTGGCTGAGGAGATTTCTTCAGGTGAGGAGGACATAAGGGAGGATGTCCCCAGTTTCTTGATAAAAGAAATGTGTGCAAAATGGGCAGAAGCTCAAAACTTTGTGGAGAGGTACTATCTGGTCAAAGCTCTGACAAGCAGAAATGTGAATTTATTGAATGACCAAACAATTTCACACTTTTGAGGAATTCTGAAAAGAGAGAAGCCATCCTCATTGGATAAGTTTTTCGTGAAGGTGACAATGAGTGTGTCAGAGGCTGTAGTGCAAGTTGAAAAAAGACAGAAAAGAGAAAGAACACCTGAAGTGCAATTGCCCTGTGTCCTATTGGAGAAGAATTCTCCTTCCAAGCAACGCTTCATGTAACCTCTCCTCCTCACCACTCTCCTCCCACTGTACTTCTCAATACAAGTACAGTGAAGTTCTTATTTTATTTAATCTAAGACTTTATTAATTTTAGGTTTATTTCTCATGTAATGATATACAACCCTAACTTTTTATATATTGCCTGAAACATGAGCATTGTCTTTGGTTTGGGAAAGCATTAAATTTATTTACATTTTTCCTTATGGGAAAAATTTGTTTGGTGCTTCTTGTTTTTGGTACGTGTCACTCCTCTAGGAACCGATTAATGACAGGTACAGAGGTACCACTGTAAGGCTTCCGGTTGTAGGATTAAGACCCATCCTGATTGAGTTGGGCCACACACTAATTAAAATAATAGCATCAAAAGAACTTATTTACAAGGTATCACACCCACAGGAATGGATTAAGATTAAGAACCTGTTTTTCTGGGGTAAGTATTCCAAGCCATCACAACTAGTAATCAGTATCAGACAAACCCTTGTTCTGTCCTGTTACATTGTTGTCTATTTTAATTATTTTTCTTTGTTACAGCATCTTCTTCAGACTACTAAGATGCACCTGGAAACTCAATGTCAAAACAGGCTTGCATTTTATCAATTAATCTACATACAGTCCTCTAATAAATTTAGTTTCTAGTAGGCTAGGCTGTCAAAAATGTCATAAAAAGATCTTTACAGTTATGCCTGGCTTTTGATGCTTTAGTTTATGACATTTATATCCATTTCAATAATTTATGCTACTTCTTGTTCAATCACAGAGTGGGATGCAAAAAATTTCTATACTGGACATTCCCTTGCATCCCTTCCTTATATAAAAAGCCAGAATTCTTCAGTCCAGATTTTAATTGCATATCCTAGCATTGTAATCTGTCTTCTTCTTTCAGCCACTTAATTTGAGCAGGAACAAGGACCTGGGCATGTCACCTTTATTTAACTCTTGCAGAATTCAGACACTTTAGATTTTAAGTGCTTTACGAGAAATTTCCTTCCATTTGAGCATATGATGTTTGTGCACAGAAACTATTATAATAATATGAAGGACAGATATTGAATAATGAGTTTGGCAAATATAGTGGAAGCCCCAAATAAATAGTACAAAGTTTGTCAGTCAAAATACTTCTGCAGTGCTTTTCAGTCTTTTTCCCAATTCTTCTATCATCTATCTATCTATCTATCTATCTATCTATCTATCTAATCTATCTATCTCTCTTTCTTATTTTATATATTCCTTTTTCAAAGGCATTCCTTTTACTTCATCAGATTTTCCCAATAAATGTGCTAATTGTGTAATAATTAGTAACACAACACACAATTTTGTAAAAGTATCCTAAAACAGTAGGTATGTTATAAGGAGATATGCTAGCCCTTATTTACTACTAACCCCTCATTCCTTCTGAACTTACCTTTTAGACTAGTTAATTCACACCCATTTCTTCGATTTTCTCTTTACCCTTTCTTTTTACCTTTTGTGCCTTCACATATCTGTTCTATTTGCCTGGAAACCTTCCTACACTTCTCTGTCTGGATAAATTGTGATCGTCCTTCAAGACATGATACAGATGGCATCACCTCTGTGAAGATTTTCTGACTTCTCCAGGCTGATTGGCATACATTTACATGTATTTAATGATACACAGTTATTTTTTTTAAACAAAGCATTTTCTTTTAATCCTTATGACAACCCTTGAGTCTGGCATTACAATGTTTTTATCCATGAAAGAAACTTGGCCTGAGAAATCAGAAGAATTGTGCAAAGTCACAGGTATAACATGGCAGAATAAGGATTTGAACCTCTAGATTAGCAGTCTTTCTAGTATAACATAGTGGCTTCACAATAACACACAAGGATCAGCATTGTCCCAGGATTCTTTGTCATTAAAGTAGTGATTTATTAGACAAGCTAATGGAAATCCTCCTTGAGTTTCTCATAAGGCTTATGCTGAGTAGTTAAGAGGTACCTGCCTCAGACAGTCTCTGTTAAATCAGATCAAATGGGATAATATATGTGAAATCATACAAACACTATAACACTATTCAAATGCTTTTGTAAGCAAATGAGATCCACTGCTTAAAGTCCTCTATCATCCTTTCATATATCAAAAAAAAAAGAGGCAGTTATAATAATGGAATTGTAAGTGACTGGGTTAACCAGGAGAAATGTAGGAGAACTGGCTTAAGAAAAGCCTTAGCTTTTCATGAGAAACAGAAGATATGAACTCCTGACTTGTACAGTATGATATTTAAAAATTCCTCTTTGAATTCATTTTTCTTCTTATCAGGAGTGACATGATTGGAGTAGAGAATTTGCTCCCCAGCCAAAGTTCAGAAGGAATTATATGAGGTTATATAAGGCTAACTGTATGGGTTGCATGGGTTTGCATAGTTCTGAATGCAGGGCATTCCAGGAATCTCAAAAATAGCTGGTGAGGAACGGAAGGAGTGGATAGACTAGAACTAAGAGAGACAACTTGTTTATAAGATTAGTCTTTCCAAACATATTGACAAGCAGCCTAAGCCACGACTGCAAATTGGCAAAGTCATGTCCAATTTAGAATGGTATAGATCTTCAAGGGGATTGATGAGATTGGTAAGAGCATGTCAACAAAAGACTCTAGACATTGATGACTCATCTCAAATCTATGACAGCATCTTCATCTGTTTCAGATTCCCATTAAACACTTTAGGGCCAACATTACTAGACAGTTGTTTGTATTGAATGAAAGCAGTAACCCAGCCAACAATCAGAAATATGAAAAGAGGCTCTAGACCTGACAAGCAGTTCATCTCCAGGTATACCACAAAATTTAATTAACCACAAAATACAATTTGATATAGAACTAACCAAATATAAGTATCACATTCATCAATGTAAATAAAATAATTTTTTTAGTAAAAGAAAAATCTGTTCATTTTATTAAACAAACAAATCCCATCTAACTGTAGTACACCAAAGCTGCTTCTAAAACAAAGTATATTAGAATCTGCAAAGACATGTCAGACAATGAAAAAATCATAAAACATGAGATAAATAGTATAGTTATAAACAAGGTTAAAAAAAAAAACACACCAAAACCAAAGACCCAGAGATCCACTCTATAATTAAAAAGGTGTAAATTCTCAAGAGATATATATCAAAAATCATTATGCACAAAAATTCACTTTATAAATGCCAAAGTAATACATGAAGAAATAGGTAGAAATACAGTAGTGAAAGGAGATATAGTTACCTTCTGAATCAAGTAAATAGAAAAATAAGTAAGGATAGAGAAGATATGAATAACATAATGAGTTACTCTTAAAAACAAAGACCACATTTTCTTTCAAGTGCCCATGGGATTAAAAAAAAAAAAAATTCTATCAGGCCATAAAGAAAATCTCAACAAATTCCAAAAAGAAGAAATACTATACAGAAAAATAAATGATGTCATTGCTGAAAAATGACAGAAACGAAATAGGAAAAAAATTCCCCAATAGAAACTTCAAGAAATATGTAAAATAACTCTGGGTTAGAAGAAGAAAACTTGGATCAAGAAGAAAATATATCGTGTCCACAAAACAGTGATAAATAATTTCACAAAGAATAAGAACCCAAAAGGAACAGCTGAAGGAGAAAACCAGAGGAAATTAATTGTCTGAAAAATAATGGGTAAAATTACTTAACATTCAATACAAAAATTTGGGGGAAAATACAATAAAATAAATAGAAGGAAAACAGACTGAAGGAATTAATAAAATAAATATAGATATCAAAGAAGCATTAGAGTATGATATATTTTACTAAAGATAGCCACTGCAATATGTACCAACCCACAAGTTCTTATGACTTTAATACTCCTCCCATTAAATGGTGGTGTCTGTGATCTTGAAACTGGATAGAACTTTGTGACTGCATCCATCAAAGGAGTATGGCAGATGTGACGCCATGTGACTTCCAAAGATAGGTCATAAAAATACCATAGCCTTCTACCTTACCTCTTAGGGTTTTTGCTCTTGTGTGCATTATAATTAATTGGGAAACAAGTTAAAATTCATATTTTCCCAGATTATCCCTTGAATAGCCATTAAATATATCTGGGGGCCCAGCATCTGTGTTTTTAACAACTATCTCATGGGATTCTAATATGAACTTAAGATGAGAAAACTGGTGATAAGACACATATTTTTATATGCAAAATATACTGATGTATGTCTAACCCACATCTGATATTGTCTCTCTCTCTTTTTCACACACACACACATACCTTTGATTATGGCAATAAAAATATATTTGGAACTGGGTTGGTATTAGAATACTTAATTGGTATTAAGAATACCGTCCTCAGAATTAGAAAGTGAGTAAACAAATACATGATGCCGAATAATTCTTTGGATTATTTTTCCACTACATTGTTAGATACTTTTTTTTTTTTTAACCACATTTAATGCATTGTACTATTTGGGGAGTACTGCATAGACACAGACCTAAAGCTATTGGGTGAAAGGGCAGTTGCTCAGCCACTGTTTCAAGGACTGCTATGTCAATGATGCATTGTGTTGGACTCTGGGAGTGGCAATGAGCGTCCAACTCCTGTTTCACACCAGACCACATTCACTTGGGGAAAAAAAAGACATGCCAAGATAGCTCAGGGCTAGGAATCAGAGAACTGTTCTCAAGCCAGTGTCATGACTATTTCTCAGATATAGAAAAGCAGGGTCACATGATGATCTCCATGACCTGCGTTGAAAATTGTCCTATTTGACCTGTACTTTAGTGCTGGGTTTTTGTTTTGATTTTGAAGCCACAGATTAGTCCCTCTGGCTTTGGCAGCAAATAAACCACTAGTATACATGCTGCAATAAAGCTCTTGAATGTTACAAGTTGATGAGCTGGCTCCACATAAGTTTTAGGCTCTAGAAAGAGCATTTGCATCTGGGGAGGAGAACATAATTATGTACGTGGCTTTAAATTCAGCTATTTCTTCAAAGTCTTTCTGTAATGTTGGCAGCATTTTTGAAACAGTTTTATTTATTTATTTTTGTAATGCATTGATCTTTTTTTCTCCTAGAAACAACTGTATATAATGTCAGGGCAATCAAAATTTACCACAAAAAGCCACATGATGCAGTAAACCACCTGTGTACTCTTTTGACTTCTGTTATAATTTATTTGATTCAACACTTTTGGTGAATTGCATGGATAGAGGCACTATGAGTTTTTCAGTATCTCACTAAATATATTTAGAATGCTTAATTGAAGCTTAACCTTTATTTTGTAAAATACATGTTGTCTCTAGATAATAGTTGGGGAAAATCTCCCCTAGGTCAAGGTCGTATATTTAGCTGCTTCTGTTTTCCTTTAAAGCCGGAAAAATGAAAGTTCTGAAATGAATTGATGTAACAGAAAATCAATAGAGTAAAGAATAATTTTGATGATTTCTTCTTGGCATTGCAATATATCCAGTATACGTGATGATTAAATAAAAAAATAGTTCAAACAAAGCCATTAATTTCCTTCCTATCTATACAATTTTAATTAGAAACATTTAATTAGAGTTGGGTAGAATTTCTCAAGAAGATTGCAGAATGCATATTTAAGCTACTTATATACAAAAAGTGTATTTTTCATCATTTACTAAGGACAACAAATAGCTGACATGGTTGCAGGTATTTCATGAAAAACGTCAAAATTATATTTTAGCCTGAAATTTATTGGAAATTATGGTTCATTAGTTATTAAGCCTTTGCTATTTTAATTGTTATGATAAATAAGATGCCTTTTTAATATATTCATTACATTTTATATTACGTCATATTTTTATGGCAAGCAATAAATGTGTTTGATGTTCCCGATACTATTTCACCATTAGATTTTTTTAACTTTCATTATCATGAGCATTTCTGACATGAATTAAAATGACATGCAAATCTGCAAGCTCATTTCCCTGAAGCAAAATTGCTAAATAGTTGAATTCATACAGTCTTTTAATCTTTCAGGGTGAATTGTTTTCAAATAAATTCCTATAGAACTCAACTGATTATTTTAAATAAGTTCTCTTTTATTTTTGATATTCTACAACCATTTGTGTATGGGTAAGATGAAAATGTAACAGTTTGTCAACATAGTGGAAACGTGATTTCCACTAGTAATTTGAGTTATCTTTGAGGGTTCACTACCATGCTTCCTAGCTGAAGAAACTTTATATTACCCAAAAGGTAAGGTCCCACTAATGTCACTAAATATTTATTACCAAAGTGTTAAATATGTTTATTTTGGGATGTCCATGTTTCTAATAAGATATATTAATACAGTTGAAATTTAAATTTTCATCTTTAATAATCACATACCAGTGTTGTGTTCTTTATTTCCAAGTCTTGGAAAATACATTTAAGTTTAACCATAGTGGCAGTTATTTGGGCATTTGGAGGGTGGACCTAGCTAATATTTGAATTCATGTAACTAGAGCTTATGTTTTTCCTAAATTGCTTGTTTTTAACAAAATTGCAATTTTTAAAATCATCTTTTTTTCTGAACGTATATAGGTAGCCACATAACTATAAAAATATAAATATTTCAGAATATATAGCAAAGGGAATAAAAGTCCCAAATAATTCTCCCAAAAGACAGAACACTTAAAATAGTTTTATGTGTATTTCTTCAGATTTTCACTGTTCATGTGTTTTGCTTTTGATAAAAATAGAGTCGTATTATACAGGCATACCTTGGGAGATATTGTGGGTGTAGTTCCACACTACCGCAATAGAGTGAATATTGCAATAAGGCAAGTCACACAAATTTTTTGGTTTCCCAGTACATATAAAAGTTATGTTTATACTATACTGAGTGTGCAATAGTATTATGTCTAAAAAAAAAGCAATGTGCATACCTTAATTAAAAATACATTATTGCTAAAAATGTTAAATATCTGAGCCTTCAGAAAGTTGTAATTTTTTTGCTGGTGGAGGGTCGTGCCTTGATGTTGATGGCTGCTGGTTGATCAGGGTGCTGGTAGCTGAATGTTGGCAGTTTCTTAAAATAAGACAACAATGAAGTTTGCCACATGGATTGACTCTTCTTTTCACGTAAGATTTTTCTGTAGTATGTGATGCTGTTTGGTAGCATTTTATCCATAGTAGAACTTGCTTCCGAATTGGAGTCAATCCTCTCGATCCCCGCTGCTGCTTTATCAACTAAGTTGTAATATTCTAAATCCTCTGTTTTCACTTCAACAATGTTCACGGCATCTTCACCAGGAGTAGATTCCATCTAGAGCAACTCCTCATCCATTCAAGTTTATCATGAGATTGCAGCAATCCAGTTACATCTTCAGGCTCTACTTTTAATTCTAGTTTTCTTGCTATTTCCACCACATCTGAAGTTACTTCCTCCACTGAATTCTTGGACCCTTCAAAATCATCCCTGAGTTTGGAATCAGCTTCTTCCAAATTCCTGTGAACTTTGATATTTTGACCTTCTCCCATGAATCATGAATGTCTTAACAGCAACTAGAATGGTGAATCCTTCCCAGAATGTTTTCAATTGACTTTGCCTAGATCTATCAGGCAAAGTTTCTATGGCAGCTATAGCCTTATGAAATGCAGTTCTTAAATAATAAGAAAATACTTGGAAGTTGAAATTACTCCTTGATCCCTTGGCTATAACATGGATGTTGTGTTAGCGAGCAAAAAATCATCATGAGTCTCATTGCACATCTCCGTCAGAGCTCTTGAGTAACCAGGTGAATTGTAAATGAGCAGTAATACTTTGAAATGATTTTTTTATAGGCAGTAGGTCTCAACAATGGTCTTAACACATTCAGTAAAACATGTTTCAACAGGTGTGCTATCATCAAGGCTTTGTTTTTCCATTTATAGAGCAAAGGCAGAGAAGATATAGCATAATTTTCTTCAGAGCCAGAAGATTTTATGATGGGAATTGAGCATTGGCTTCAACTTCAAGTCACCAGGTGCACTGGCCCCTTACAGGAGAGTCAGTCTGTCCTTGGAAGCTTTGACTCCAGCCATTGACTTCTCCTTTCTAGCTGTGAAAGTCCTAGATGGCATGTTCTTTTAACAAAAAGTTGCTTCATCTAAATTGAAAATCTCTTGCTTAGGTGTAGCCACCTTCACTGATGTCCTCAGCTAGATCTTCTGGATAAATTGCTGCAGTTTCTACATTAGCATTTTCTGTGCCACCTTGTGCTTTTATGTTATAGAGTTCGCTTCTTTCCTTAAACCTCATGAACCAACCACTGCTAGCTTCAAACTTTTCTTCTGCAGCTTGTTCACCTCTCTCAACCTTTGTAGAATTGAAGAGAATTAGGGCCTTGCCCTGGATTAGGCTTTGTTTTAAGGGAATGCTGTGTCTGGTTTGATCCTCCTCCCAGACCACTTAAACTTCCTCTGTATGAGCAGTAAGAATGTTGTCCGTTCTTAACAGTCATGTGTTCACTGGAGTAGTACTTTTAATTTTCTTCAAGAACTGTTCCTTTACATTCACAACTTGACTAACTGGCACAAGAGGTTTGGCTTTCAGCCTATGTTGGCTTTCAATATTCCTTCCTCAATAAGCTTAATCATTTCTAGCTTTTGATTTAAAGTGAGATATGTGCCCTTTCACTTGAATACTTAGAGGTCATTGTAGGGTTCTTAATGGGCCTAATTTCAACATTTTTGTGTCTCAGGGAATAGGGAGTTCTGAGGAGAGGGGGAAAGCTGGAGGAACAGCCAGTCAATGGAACAGTCAGTACATACACTATATCAGTTAAGTTCACCATCTCATATGGGCACAGTTCTTGGTGCCCTGAAACAATAACAATAGAAATATAAGAGAACACCAGTCACAGAGCTCCATAATAATGAAAAAGTTTGAAATATTGTGATACAGAGACAAAAAGTCAGCACATGCTGTTCGAAAAATGTCCCCGAGAGACTTCCTCAACACAGGGTTGCCACAACCCTTCAATTTGTAATTAAAAAAACTACACAATATATATGAAGCACAATAAAATGAAGTACAATAAAAGGAGGTATATCTGTATGTATTCGTTTGCACATCAGCTCTTTCATTCAACAATATATTTTAGGCATGAATAAATTCAATGTATATTAGATTTTTAAGAATACTTAGCTGGTCTGAGCACTGCCTGGGACCTACATAGCTATTCCAAATTGAAAAAAAGTCAGCTCTGTTCTGTCGGTTCAGTTCTTCCATTTATCCTTGTACATGCACAGCAGGACAGCTCTTGATCTAGGAAACAAATCTTGTAGTGTGTAAGTCCATTGAGGAACCTAATTTGCCTTTCTCTCCACACACTTGTTTAGGTCTGCCTAAAAAACTGTCCTGACTTCAGTTCAGTTATTTGCTTATCATTGTAAATTCTTTTAGAACATTCAACTGTTAATAAATTTATGTATTTTTGTTTAATCAGCATCAAGTATTTTGCTACATATGAACTTAAAGGAACTTACTTTGTAGATTTATAACTTTCTAAGACACAATTTGAAATGGAGAAATATAAAGTATCTCAAATTAGGGAAATTGCTCTATATTCCATGAAATCTTTGTTCTCTGTCATATATACAACTAGCAAAGATTTTTGAATGTATTGCAAAATAATGACATGAAGTCAATGACATTGTGACATTGGGTGGCCGTTTGAATTTCTACTACCTTTTAAGGTCTTTGAATGGATTGACCAAATTAACATTTGATATATAGACCTAGAGAAATAATACTCATGGCATCAAACATGGCTACTTCATATGACCAGTAGAAGTTGTTGATATGCTGTTTTATATTTTTAATCTTATTCATGTAATAGACGAAAATATGCCATTTATATATAGAGAGATATAGATATCTATTTTAAGGGATAGATTCTCCACTGCTTCTGTGCCTATATGAGATGATCAGGGAATGGAAACAAGATATACTTAAATTAGAAAACTAACATTATTAGAAGTAAATTTTATTTATAGCATCCAGCTTATGAGTACTGGAGCTGTCTAGCTCTGCACGAAGCACAAACCTCCCAGTCTATCATAAAAAGCTGCTTTCAAATACCATGTGTGGTATATATTTGACTCAAAGTATTGAATCTGTCAAGACATGTGCAAGATTTCCGTCAGCTTCTATAATATCAAATAAGTTCTGCTATATGTCTTGATTTACCATGAAAGTTAAGTGTCACATTTTAGGCAAATAAAAATTATTAAAATTTGACAGCAGGCAAATTATGCTAACATCTGGTAACAAATCATTTTTGACAGTTCAATAGTACACTTCTTATTGCATAGCTATTAATATTATAAACAGCAAAATGCAAAAATTATAGCATTTGACTAAAATATCCCCTGAAGTGATAGAAAGAATGCACTGTTTATCTTAATGTGTAAGAAATGTCATCTTTTCACGTCTGAAGGAGATTGGAACTGAAAAACTATAAACATGGGTGGCATCACACAGCACTACAAGCTAAAAAGAGAATTGAAAACTTCTGCATGTAGAATGGCAGGATAATATATTTACAGTATGTGGGAGGAATAGATAAAATAATGAAAATAGACTGTAGGCAATAATAACAATTAAATGACATTACATATTTCACCATCACCCATTTGATGAAATATCACTTTCTTGGCTAAGTTGGCACTTTAATGACAAGCAGGCTTAGAATCTAACAGGTAGCTAATTTATATTATATATTTATGATGTGTTTATATTTATATATTATTTTTATTATATATGTATATAGCAGGTGCCTGGTATTAGGATATAGGTGTTATTTAATGTCACTGTTCTTTTTGAAAGGGGAAGATAATTTTAGTTTCAGTTATTTTCATCCTATAGTGGTAACTTCTATACTTAAGCCACTTTCATTCACTTACAAGTATTACAGAAAAGAGCATAAAAACATAAAAATAAAATCTTAACCAAAAAATAAATTGAGTACATAAAGATAAAAACTGAATTGGGACATGGACACCTGGATTGTAGATTGGGCTTGATGATGTGTAAGTCACTGTTGATCTGAGGGCTCAATTTCCATTCTGCAAAATAGGCAGGTTGGATGACATGGTCTCTACAGTCATTTCTAGCTCGGAAAACGCATCTGTTATTAACTTAGATCCAATTCTATCTATAATCCCTTCCATAGTTAATACTTGAGATCAATAACAACTGAATTTAGAAAACTGTGTCAAGCATGAACTGATTTACCTCACTAAATAAAATTAGGAATGAGTAAAACTCTTTTTTTCTTTATACAAATATATACACACACATATATATAAACATGCATAGACATACATATATGATAATATATAGACTTTTATTCATTCATATGTGTGTGTATTTATCAATCACCATAATAATATGATAAGCAAAAACAGCGGTATCGATATTAGTCAGCTAAAGGGGTGCCGATGCAAAATACCAGAAATCTGTTGGTTTTTATAAAGGGTATTTTTTTGGGGGTAGAGACTTACAAGTACAAGACCCTAAAGAGTCCAACTTAAGGTACCATAAGAGGTACTTTCTCACCAAATGTCTCTTAAAGCAAGATGGCTGCTGATATCTGTGAGAGTACAGCCTTCTGCTTTCCTCTTAAGGCTGCATGGGCCCAGCTTCTTCCAATCTCAGCTGTTGACTGGAGGGCTTGTTTCTTTCTGGGACTTCTTAGCTTCTCAGGGCTCTAGTCTCTTCAGCTACAAACTATCAGGCAAATAGCTCACCTCTCTCCAGGGCCTCAGGATCAAGTTCTTTCCTCTGCAGTGTCTATGGATCTCTCTCTTTCCCATGTATCTTTTTCTGTGTTTCCCTTAAGTGAGTGTCTTCTTATATAGCCCACCAAGGAGGCAGGGACTCAACCTGGCATGCCCTAATAACGTGACCAAATAAAAGCCCTAATCGTAACATAATCAAGTAAACGTAAAACCTTTGGTTTTAATACAATCAAAGGGTATTGCTCCCAGAGGAACAGACCTGCTTACAAACATAATCAATACCTCTTTTTGGAATTCATAAATAATATGAAACTGCTATAGTATCTCTGTGTTTAAATATAGCTGCAAGGAGAGGGAAGATGGCATTAGTGTAGGAGGGCGCACACTCCAAGCTCCCAGAGCAAGGCGGATTGGGGACGGGGTCCTGCCCGGGGGTCTGTGCTGTGCACAAGTGGAGTGAGAAGCTTGGGACATCTATCTGCGCGGATCGGCGGCGTGGACCGAACGGTGGAGATTCGTGAGTTTTGAGGCTGCCGGTGGAGGTTGGCACAGGCAGCTGAGCCCTGCGGTTAGGGAAAAAAAAAATAAAACGGCCATTTTGAGTCGCGGGCGGGGCGAAAAAGTTTTATTTTCTGGGGATCTGGCTGCCTGGCGCCCCTTGGACCTTGTGTGAACAGAGCAAACGAGCTAATCAGCACCCAGTGAACCGGAGGGCGGATTTTGGTCGGGCAACGCAGGTGATTTCCCTAGCCACCCAGGGATAAGACCCGGGCCGCTGTGGAGCCAGGAGGAAGGGACACTTCCCAAAAAAGGGAGGGTTCGGTTGGAAGACAGGGAAGGGTATTTTATATTTTTAGACATTGATCTGGCTGCCTGCACTGCCCCATAGCTTTGGGGAGCAGATAAGCTGATCTGAAGCAGCATCAGGCTGAGAGCAGATGCGAATCTGCACTCAAACTGATTTACTGAGCAGCCCGGTGACGCTGGAGCTCGGTGCCAGAAGGGGCGGAATCCGCCGTCTTTAGCACTCCTCACTGACTAACATCAGAGCTTCAGCTAACCTGGGGAGTCCGGAAAGTGGGACGTGCTTGATTAATTTCCACGGGCCCAGCTAGGGTCCCTTCCGTAAGGGGGTTGGTCTAGAGGAGGAATTATTTTGGGTCCTGCATTTGGCTAAATAAAAAAAATAAATAAATAAAAGTGAGGTCACCTCAACAAATGAAAAATAAATTCTTTTTAATTTAGTTTAATAGCTAAAAGCTTCTTCAGGACCTACATATAGAACCCTGTGG